>JANAVB010017599.1:12777757-12882757 GCA_029216955.1 Iris pallida
AAATAAATGAGAGAACTATCAGAGAATGTACTCGCTGCTACTCTGAGAAGAGTAGTGTAAATCAGATGCCTGCACCAGAGTCACAATGTCCTAGATAAAGCAGTACAGGTTACAATATGTTTAAAATAAGATAAATGAAGTCTACGATGCCAATCTATATGATTTTTAGGTCAATCTAGGTCAAAGTCAACTTTGGTCAACTCTAAAGTCAAACTAGGTCAACTCTAGTCAACTGTGTCAAACTAGCTAGGGTTGGGTCAAAATGGTCAACTGTCTAGTTAGTCAATTCTAGGTCTAAACAAACTAAGTATATACAAATCAAGTATCCAGATAGCTACTAAACTCATAGCCTAAGTCACTTACTAAACCAAGCACAAAACTAAACCATAAGCTAACAAGGCACACAAACTTAGTCATATAATGTATATATATTATTCACATTCACAATTCATATACATAGATATATATAGGAAAGCTATATATAGGCACATACATATATATATATATATATATAGGAAAGAGAGGTATAAGAGTAAGTGAGTATGGTGTGTTTGGCATGTGTGAAAGGATGTGTTAATGTTCTAAATTTAGGATAGGTAGGTGTATGTGAATGTGATACATGATGTCAAAGGATGTATGAATGAATGTGTGTAAAAGGTTATGTTAACTCAGTTATAGAAATGCATACATACATACAACTTACATTGTATACATACATACATACATACATGTATATTACATTACATGATACATACATGTATACTTGTATTATTTATACATATATTCATGCATAGTAGATACTTGTATTTATATTAACATATTGTAAACATTCATTTAATATCCATACTAATAGGCTCATAGGTTACACAAAATGCATAGATAGTATAGTCACTCTTCTACTTAAAATCAATACTGTACCAATTAGGCCTTCACTAAATTCTAGGATTACAGTATGTTGTGTCTCATCGTGTTAGCTTTCCGAAACTTTAACGGATCGCATTTTCGTGTCCGGAAGCTCCCGGAATCACGAAAATACCGAAACACGTTCGTCTTTCGTACAGCTGACACTCAAATAATTCTACAGAAAGTTATAGAAAATAATTTGCTTATTAAAATATATATTTGGAAGCAACTTCGATACGGTTTTTAAAAAAAAAGGGATGTTAATTAGAGTTATGAGCTAAAGTTATGGCATTTCTAAGTTGCTCTAGCTACTAAAAACGTGGATAAAAATTATGACGGATTTGGGGTAGTTTGAGACAAAAGAACACAAGTATATAACATATATAGCAAGAACTCACTCTCTCTACTAATATTATATATAATATATATATATATATATATGAGACACTATAGAACACATCTCCAATAAAAAATATTGGATTAAACATGTAATAATTCATTCATACATAACAACAACACATAGTGTGTCCAAATTTGGGGTTTCCCACATGGACACAACACAACACAAAGGACACTCCTATGACCTCCAAATGGACACGAAATGGACACAAATGGAGATACAACCATGGGGGTCATTCCTATGGGTTCAAAATAGACCTATATGCATGAGAAAATGAAAAGGAGAAGGGATGTATACCTCCCGGTAGATCGAATCAAAAGAAAAGCCTTCCCGGAGCGACACGACACATAGAGATTCCAAAAGGACACGAACGAGCTCCGAATCTCCCAAACTTGGGTAGCTTCCTCCTTGGCTAGAATGGAGAAAAGAGAAGATTGGTGGCGAAATGAAGGATTTGGTGGAGAAATTGCTAGGGATTGCTCTCTAGAAATTTGGGGAAGAACAAGAGAGAGAGTGTGGATGAGAATAATGAAATGAACTTGAGCTATCCTCTCCCAAAGTGGCTGGCCATATGGGCTATTTGTCTATTATGGTAAGGTCCAAAATGCCCCCACTAACCTATTCTATTAGTATTAGGAAAGGGCTAATTGGTTGGGGCTAAATTAGTCATTCTAAAGTCTCTAATCACACTAACCTTATCCGTAATAATTAGTCTAACCTCTAACTAAAATATTTCTATCATGTGGGCCATGGCTAACTAATGTGTGGGTCCACTAAAGTCAATACTATCCCCGGGTCCCCGTTTCAAGTCGGGTTGAGTTAAAATTCGAACCCGACTCAAATAACCCAAAACAATATCATAAATAATAAAAAAATTTTTAAAAATATTCAAAAATATAAATGACACAAAAATACTCCTGTTTCTGAAAACTTGGGGTGACAAATTCTTCGAAATTAAAATCAAACAATAGTAAAATGTCAAAATCACAAGTCATAATTTTAAATAGTTTAAAAATGATTAAATTACCAAAAATCATAATATGAAATAATTATCAATAAATAATAATTATAATTACAAAATTTCAAAATTATCCACATTTAGAAATTGGGTGTTACAATCCTACCCACCTTATAAAAATTTCGTCTTCGAAATTAAGATGCCACCCCTTCTAGGTCAAACATAGTCAAGGGTCATCACTAGTCAATTTCTCAACATCAAGTACTTGGTCATCAACTGGTCAACTTCTTAAGATTTTACCTATGCTAGCTATCTAGGTGTTGGCAACTTGAATTTAGCAAAAGAGAAACTCTATAATAGACTAGCTCTTAACTTCCCAATCCTATCAAGTCACCTATAACTAAATACCTACAAGCTAAGCACATGAATACCAAATACCACATATATATATATATATATATATATATATATATATATATATATATATATATATATGCTTAAGAACAACAACCCATCACATATATCCTAAGTGTATCATCTATATATATATACATGACTGATCAACCAAGGGTTAAGGCAGACTAAACTTATAAGGGTCTGAAACAATGCTTAGAACTCGGCTAAGGATGAATGGTCTGAATCAAGGGGACATGGTATCTAGTGAAGGGTCTGCACACTGCCTATAAAGGTGATCAACACAAAGGAACTCAACACGAAGAGAACTTAACTAAAATAAAAAACTGAACCAAGTATAGGCTAAACAAC
The DNA here is from genome assembly GCA_029216955.1 of Iris pallida. Lineage (NCBI taxonomy): Eukaryota > Viridiplantae > Streptophyta > Magnoliopsida > Asparagales > Iridaceae > Iris > Iris pallida. The sequence continues at coordinate 12,780,784 of JANAVB010017599.1, forward strand.
ATGTTTATAACCATATACAACAATGGCCTATAGATACCAACTAACCTATATCCCATATGCCAATATCATCTGCAATCTATCTATGCAAATAGACCTCTCGGTCTTAGGTGAAACTACAACTATACTCAAAGGCAGGCTCTGGTCATGGGTGCCTCACTGGAAAAGGTAAGGGAAAGTAGTAATAACCATCAAGGCTGTAAGGCATACTAACATCCTATGTGTAACTGGTTGGTATTATAGATAACAGGAGAATTATCTGCAATGGGTTACTATTCTAACACCAATGCTAACTATCACCTCTAGGGTACAGACACTCTACAAGTCATCATACCATTATACTATGAAGGAACTACCTATGAATAAGCTCTACAAAACTAAATATCCCTACTCCTAAGTCATTTATAACAATCAAAAGGGTATGATGTTTAAACCTTCTCAAGATACAATCTGTTAATCATATGCGTCTGTCCAAAATCATGTTGTCCAGAGTCTTCATCATGCTAGTGAGCAAGGCTACGATAATCATAGAGTCCTTGACTAAGGTACGTACCTCTAGGTTCATGGTATTTAAAATTTTTGTACTGCCGCATGCGACGGCAAAAACCTTAAATTCCTATACCCGAGAATACATCCAAAATCTGACTACATGTTCTCACTATGCCAACTAACACGACTATCGAGGATTCTAGATCCCATGATTTAGGCGACCTAGCCCATATGATTTTCTCAGAAGAAAAACAAACACAACAAAAGAGTAACATGACAAAATTAATCAATCAACAAGGAACAGATGGAATCGGATTTCAAGGTAATTATAAAAGACAATTGCGGGAATAGAATTGAGAAGAACGGAACTTGCAGCAAGATCTCCAATGGTCTGTGCATCCTCGACTGTCCTGACGATAGCTCGCCCTGCTGGTTTCCTCCAGCCTGATGCTGATACTGCACAAATCTCTGCTGCTGATGCTGCATGAATCGCTGCTGCTGAGAGAAACCAGAAATGAAAAGAAAAGTCTCTGTACAGACGGAGGTGCACCTCCAATATAGCAGAAACGCCAACCTGAGTCGGAACAACAGAAGCTGCGGTCTCGAGGCCCTGATGAACAGGACGAGAGGTGGCCAGCCTCTCGATAGTATCCCCCGAACCGAAACGATGAGATCGTGTCTTCATAACCATCATAAAGACAGATCAAAACAAGAAGCAATTTTTGAGAATGAAGCAAAAATTCAAAGGAGAATAATTTATATTCAAGGGAAGTCAATAAGCAACAATTTTAGACAAAAGGAATCGGATTAAGAGTTTTTCCTAATGTGATTGAGTACCTCCAAAAATATCCTAATCCTACTGCAGGCTGTAGTGATACTCTAGTTCGAATACCACTACATAAACTCGACCTGCATGGGCCACCACTAAAAACGTGTCACGGCCCGTACCCTCCGTGAGGGTACGAGTACGTAACAGCGCCCAGCCTACGTCGCAGTGTCGACGGTAGAACGCTGTCCTAAGTCAATCATCTAACAATATATAAGGTACCTGTACAGTATATACACTCCGAATGGAGGTGACATAGTAATACAGTCTCAATCACATCTAAGGTAGAATACGGTAAAGATAGATAGATATAAACAGAAGGAATCCACAGAGGTACAATCCAGATAAAAACTAAGTGTCTATGATACATCTCCACAAACATCCAAAAGAAACAACTCCCAATATGTACAATAATGTATCAATGAGAAAGACAAGTAAGAGTCAAAGCTATCTATACTAAGTAAGGGGGGTATCATCCTCAGCAGCTGCCTGAACCTCCCCAGGGGTCCAGGTCGCGAGTGTCACCTAGGCAAGCTCTAAAGTAAGGGGTGCAGGGTTCCTCATCATCCTCTGTAAAATTTTCAACAGGTCTAGTCAGGACAGGAACGAGTATAATTCATCAAGAAATCTCAAGTAAATAACAAAGAACTATAAAGCAGTTATAGACAGTTGTATTGATGAAAATGGCAGTTTGTACGAGTAATGATGTAGAGAGCAGTTAAGGTACAAGAAAAGTAAGGTAACTAAACAAGAAGAGAAACATAGCAAAGAAGACTGTAAAAAATAAGATCTAGCTGAACTAGAGTAACATAATGAGTTCAGATGGTACAATATAAGTCGAGTGTAATCCCAATGTGAGTCTAATATAAGATGAGTCGAATGTAATTCTAATCATTATTCTAATAAGGTGATACGAATAAGGTGATACGAATAAGGTGATACGAATAGTGATTCACATGATGTTCTAATAATGATTCGAATAAATTCTCCAAGTGTGTTTTAAAATACTTAGTTAGACATGTAAACGGCTAAAGGTAAATCCGGCACATCACACACCTGGCCGGGTGTGGAATAGCTATCGTTCGAATATATTCACAGAGGGTGGTTCGAATAGTGGGAATGTTCACATGTCTAATCAAATATTTTCCCGCTCATCTAATACAAATGAATCCAAAATCTGACACATCAATCGAATAAAAGTCCAACCAACACATGAAGATACGAATAGGTGGTTCGAATAGTGATTCGAATAATAGAGGTAAGACGAGTAAGTATGTGTGTCATATACATGGATTCAGAAATAACAATACGTGTTTGTAACAGAGAATCACATACAGCTAACTAGAACTGAAGTACAGTAATTGACAAATAAATGAAAGAACTATCAGAGAATGTACTCGCCTGCTACTCTGAGAAGAGTAGTGTAATATCAGATGCCTGCACCAGAGTCACAATGTCCTAGATAAAGCAGTACAGGTTACAATATGTTTAAAATAAGATAAATGAAGTCTACGATGCAATCTATATGATTTTTAGGTCAATCTAGGTCAAAGTCAACTTTGGTCAACTCTAAAGTCAAACTAGGTCAACTCTAGTCAACTGTGGTCAAACTAGCTAGGGTTGGGTCAACAATGGTCAACTAGTCTAGTTAGTCAATTCTAGGTCTAAACAAACTAAGTATATACAAATCAAGTATCCAAGATAGCTACTAACTCATAGCCTAAGTCACTTACTAAACCAAGCACAAAACTAAACCATAAGCTAACAAGGCACACAAACTTAGTCATATAATGTATATATATTATTCACATTCACATATTCATATACATAGATATATATAGGAAAGCTATATATATAGGCACATACATATATATATAAATATATATATATATATATATATATATATATATATATATATATAGAGAAAGAGAGGTAAAAGAGTAAGTGAGTATGTGTGTGTTTGGCATGTGTGAAAGGATGTGTTAATGTTCTAAAATTTAGTGATAGGTAGGTGTATGTGACATGTGATACATGATGTCAAAGGATGTATGAATGAATGTGTGTAAAAGGTTATAGGTTAACTCAGTTTATAGAAATGCATACATACATACATACTTACATTGTATACATACATACATACATATCATGTATATTACATTACATGATACATACATGTATACTTGTATTATATTATACATATATTCATGCATATTAGATACTTGTATTTATATTAACATATTGTAAACATTCATTTAATATCCATACTACATAGGCTCATAGGTTACACAAAATGCATATATCGTATAGTCACTCTTCTACTTAAAATCAATACTGTACCAATTGGGTCTTCACTAAATTCTAGGATTACAGTATGTTGTGGCTCATCGTGTTAGCTTTCCGAAACTTTAAACGGATCGCATTTTCGTGTCCGGAAGCTCCCGAAATCGTAAAAATACCGAAACACGTTCGTCTTTCGTACAGCTGATACTCAAATAATTCTACAGAAAGTTACAGAAATAATTTGGCTTATTAAAATATATATTTAGAAAGCTAACTTCGATATGGTTCTTTTAAAAAAAACGAGAGGTTAATTAGAGTTATGAGCTAAAAGGTATGTCATTTCTAAGTTGCTCTAGCTACTAAAAATGTGGATAAAAATTATGACGGATTTGGGTAATTTGAGACAAAAGAACACAAGTATATAACATAATATAGCAAGAACTCACTCTCTACACTAATATATATATATGAGACACTATAGAACACATCTCCAATACAAAAATATGAGATTAAACATGTAAATAATTCATTCATACATAACAACAACACATAGTGTGTCCAAATTTGGGGTTTTCCCACATGGACACAACCACAACACAAAAGACACTCCTATGACCTCCAAATGGACACGAAATGGACACAAATGGAGATACAACCATGGGGGTCATTCCTATGGGTTCAAAATAGACCTATATATATGAGAAAATGAAAAGGAGAAGAGATTTATACCTCCCGGTAGATCGAATCGAAGAAAAGTCTTCCCGGAGCGACACCGTCACGTAGAGATTCCAAAAGGACACGAACGAGCTCCGAATCCTCCCAAACTTGGGTAGCTTCCTCCTTGGCTAGAATGGAGAAGGAAAGAAGAAGATTTGGTGGCGAAATAGAAGGATTTGGTGGAGAAATTGCTAGGGATTGCTCTCTAGAAATTTGGGGAAGAACAAGAGAGAGAGAGTGTGGATGAGAATAATGAAATGAACTTGAGCCTGTCCTCTCCCAAAGTGGCTGGCCATATGGGACTATTTGTCCTATTATGGTAAGGTCCAAAATGCCCCCACTAACCTATTCTATTAGTATTAGGAAAGGGCTAATTGGTTGGGGCTAAATTAGTCATTCTAAAGTCTCTAATCACACTAACCTTATCCATAATAATTAGTCTAACCTCTAACTAAAATATTTCTATCATGTGGGCCATGGCTAACTAATGTGTGGGTCCACTAAAGTCAACACTACCCCCGGGTCCCCGTTTCAAGTCGGATTGAGTTAAAATTCGAACCCGACTCAAATAACCCCAAAACAATATCATAAATAATAAAATAAATTTTTAAAAATATTCAAAAATATAAAATGACAAAAATACTCCTGTTTCTGAAAACTGGGGGTGACAAATTCCTCGAAATTAAAATCAAACAATAGTAAAATGTCAAAATCACAAGTCATAATTTTAAATAGTTCAAAAATGATTAAAAATCACCAAAAATCATAATATGAAATAATTATCAATAAATAATAATTATAATTACAAAATTTTAAAATTACCCTCATTTAGAAAACTGGGTGTTACATCACACATCTAAACTACCCTCACATACCTTACCTATATATGTATATCATATACTCTCAAACAAGACCAAGTCTATACCTCTACATCTAAGCATCAATTAAACAAACCCATACAAAACTAAAATGTATATATCAAACTCAAATATAGCGTAACTCATTACCTTACCTCTGAAACTGAGTTTAATTCAACTCAATAAACTACACAAATACTCATATATCTCATAACATAAATATATATACATACACCCTCACAACCCACTGAAACAGAATCTATAAACCATAATAAAACTCAACGCAGTTCAATCCAAACTGTTACATACAAGGGGGGGTTGAGTATCAGAACAGAAAAAGGGATTTTGCTGTACCCGTGTCACAGATTGTGTGAAGTGCTCAGTGTATCTGGAACTGTGAGAGAATGTGCTCAAGTGACAAGTGTTCAGGCAAGGTGTCATGTGTCTCATGATAGGGGGGTGTGTATGTGTTTGCAAGTGTCCATTGAGTGTACAGGTATGTGTAGTATACAGACACATGTGGGTCAACATGTGTGTGTCTACAAGTGCGTGTCGTGTATCCTAGGAGGTGTCCAACAATAGTATCACACAGTGTCAAAGAGGTAGGAATCAGACAGTGTAGGCGCATGTGTGTCGGGTACAACTGTGCACGAAATACCAAAGTAATGTGTCGTACAGGTGTGTCAATGTGTCAACCAAGTATCCACGTGTCCACGGAGTCGATTAGAACGTGTCCACGAAGTGTCATGGGGTGTCAAGCAAGCCGTATCAGAAATGAGATACTGCATGTTCGTGCGAGCTATACGACATCTGTGGACTCAATATCTCCTCGAACTCTCCACAACATTACCTCAAACTTCATGTGTGTTGTGTCAGACACTGCCCCCATATTTATCAACCGATGGCACCTGGTTTCGTGTCGTGTCCAACGTGTTTGGACACGCTGGTAGCAGGACAGCGCACGAGATATGTGCGAGTGTCCCCGTGTCCAAATTCGATCAGTCATAATGATTATTAATCTACATATTATTAGCTACAAAATTATGTAATTAGTTTTGAAAATTATGAACAAATTATTCTAAGAGGCATTTCATCAAACACTTTGAATAGCTTTCCGATACTCCTCCGATACGCACCCTTAATGGATTCGATTTTTTGCCAAACTTGGCCTAGGGCTAGGGGGACCCTAAATGAATGCATCTATGGAAAGAAATCAAAAAATTAATGGGTTTAGAGATCATTACCTATTGAGAGTTGGAATCTCAATAAAATTGTACTTGAAACAAACCCACACCAAATCCTATAGTCAAATTACACCCAATCCTTGCTAGCTAGCCAATAGAGACCTCCTCTACACTAGAGAGTGTATTGCAATTGATTTGGTCCAATTTGGAGTTGATTTGGTAAAAGGAACAAATTTGGGGAAGAACACAAATTAGGGTTAGGGTTTGTAAGGAAAGAGGCAAGAGGGGCTAATGTGAACCTTATATAGGGAAAGGGGGCATGCCTTGACCGACCAAGAAGTAGTCTAGGGTTAGGGTTAGGTCTAATTGGTTTTTAAAGGCCTTCTCAAGTGTAATTTCAAGCCTTTTAGGTAAAGGTCCAAATTGGTTAGGGTTTCTACAAATATCTTATGTTCAACATAATATCTAGATATTCTAGAACTTAGTTAATTAGTTGAATTCTACTAACTAAGTTTCTAGGGTCATGATCAACATCTAGATTAGGCAATTCTAGGATTAGACCTAATATAACACTTAGCACATTATTAATTAAATAAAATTCAAAAATAATAACAATTCACAAATTACCAAAATACCCTTAACCTAAAAAGTGGTGGTGAACTAATCTAATCACATTAGCTAGGTCTCCATGGTCATGGTTAGTCTCTAGGGTTACACTAGTAAGGGACACAATCACAATACATAAATTTAAATATTATAAAAATAATCAAAAATTTACCAATTAATTATTAACATGATTTAAATCTACTATTTAATAACTATCATATTCAATTTTATAAAATTTCAAAATTACCCTCATTTTAGAAAAGTGGTAGTTATAATCCTTCCTCCTAGAAAACTTTCATCCTCGAAATTTAGGTTGGTCGTACTCCTCTTTGGGCCACGCCCCCAACAATCTGGTCTCAGAAAACTTTATCTAAATCATACAATTTGAAAGAATAACCTACGGGGTCATGGCATGCAATATTAGTCTGGGGTCTCATCTAGTTATACTAGTCATACTACAATACTAGGCAATCATAAGGTATCAAAACATACAAATAATGTAGGGTGCATCAAAACATTTCAAAAGACATGCTAAGGTCTATGTCAAGAACTCACCTCCAACTAGGTCTGGTGACTAGAACTCCATCCTGGAGGCGGGACCTTAATCCCCAAGGCACTTCTCATGAATCATGCTCTTGTTAAAACTCTTCTTCTTTTTTTTGATTTTATTCTCCTCTATCAACTTAATCATCCTGAAAATTTAAATTCCTACACCTTGTCCTAACTTGGATCCGAAATCTCTAAATCAAAGTTTATGAAATCCTCGAACTTGTTCAAATCACTGTCCTCGAAATTATTTGAAGCTAATACTACTATGTCATGCAGGAACTTATTCTCCATTATAAAATCAACCTTCGTATTTCTTTCACGTACACCTTCAAATTTTATCCTTCTTAAATTTTTAAAACCTCCACAAAATCTTTAATTAATTTTTTTCTATAACTTAAAATCCTTGTGTTCACTCTGTTCCTAGTCATCCTCTTACCAACATCTTATTCAATTTTGTATCATCATCGCATTACAGTTAAATTCTCTTCTCTATTTCTAAATTCCTAAATTTAGCATCACAACCTTAAGTGAAATATTTCAAGAATCAATACCCTAAAATTATTGAAGTTCACAAAACAAATCGACCTCGAATATCCTTGTTATTTCTAAAGTACACTTATGAAATATTACTGTTATAACCATCAATATATACATCCTATTATCCTTCTGGTTAGCTGGAGGGGTCACTACCTCCTGAGCAATAGGAGGTGGAAACAGGCTCTCAGTCATATCTGAAACTGCAGCTACGCTCAGGGGACATGCTCGGATCATAGGTGCCATACTGGAAAAGATAAGGAAAACAATAAATCATCAAGCCTGTAAGGCAGTCTATCATCCTATATAAAAATTGGTAATTATAATCAGCATAGAACTAGCTACAAGGGTTACTATTTTAATGCCAGAGCTATACTATCATCTCTAAGATAAAGGCCTAACACAAGTCATCAAATTATTGTACTATGAAAGAATTATATCTAAATGAAGTTGTACAAAGAATTAGACTAAATAACTGAAATTATTCCTACTCCTAAGTTAATTGATGATGGAAAATAATTTTTTAAGAAGTAAAATGGTAGAGGTGATACTTTAAGAATCTTCTCAAGATACAATCTGATAATCATATGCGTCTGTCCAGAATTATGATACTCAAAATCTTCGTAATGCTAGTAAGCAAGGCTGCGATAAACGGTAGTCCATAACTGGGGTATGCACCTCTATAATCATGTCGTCTGGAATCCTCGCCATGTCGACTAGTATAGCTGCAAGAAATCTCAAATCTCATAATCAAGATATATACATCCGAAGTCAGGTCTCTACGTCCTCGCCACGTCGGCTAATATAGCTGTGATAAACTTTAGGCTCTATAACCAAGTAGACGTTTTACCATCTCTGTTATTCCCGTCAACATATGTTATCAGAAGATACCGTAATGCAAGCCATAAAATTCATCTCTATAGAAAAATCAAAATCAACAATGATCCATCAAAACCAAATTCAATAACAAGGAGTAAGGGTAATCAAAATAAGAGAAAAGAATTTGAAATCGAAGTTCAAATAAGATTCTCAAGGGTCATCCCAGGAATCTCTTAAGGAATTCTAATTGTGATTGAGTATCCTTCCATTCTAATACGTTACTTCCTATATTCTATCGCAGGCTCGTGGTAGTACAACTAAGTCACTGCGCTACCACGATATTGTACTAATACGAATCTCGACCTGCATGGGCCACGACTAAAAATGTGTCACGACCCGCACCCGGCTTAGGGCACGAATATGTGGGTACGTCCAGCCTACACTGCAGTGTCGGCAGTAGAACGCTGTTCTAGGTCACAACCACAACTAAACACAATATAATATACTCTCTAAACGGAGGACAAATCTCAGAAGATACAACTCAATCACATAAACTAGAGGTAGATAAATGGCACGATAAGATAGATATAAAATTCACAGAATGAGATAAAATCCAGAAATGAAATAAGGCTAAGTGTTTAACAACACCAAATCTCAACATCTCAAATAATACATCTCAAAAGAAAACACAAATAACATAAAGATAAAGCCTAGCAGTCTAGCCTAGGCAATAGGGTAGTATCCTTAGCAACTACTGGATCCTCCTGAGGGTCCAGGTCACAAGTGTCATCTATACCAGCTCCGTAGTAGGTTGGGCAGAAATCCTCTTCGTTCTCTGTAATATTTTCAACAGGTCCAGTCAGGACAAGAGCGAATACATAACTCTCATGCAGTTCATATCATGGCAGGAAATATAGAACAAGTAATAGAATAAAATACATGAAATGCTGTAAGAGATGTACATGAGTAGTAAAAATAGATAAATCTAACTACAAGAAATATGCATGAAAGTAAGAACTGTAAATAATATAAGTAATTTAGAGCACAAGATGGTTATGTAACCGCTTGATTTAAACACGCCTAAGTGACAAAGTTTGTACACGAGTATACTAAAGGAATGATTATATAACCACTTCTACTCCTTCGTCCCCAATCAATACATAAGGATCCATTCAAGTTACGTTACGTACACGATTTGTTGGTTATACACGAAGCACATGTGAACATGAGAGTATATGAGAGCACACGTGAGTACACGAATAACACGAGAGAAAGGAGTACATGATGCACAAGAATAGCACAAGACATGAAGTACCCGATGCACCCGATGAGGGGATTACATCTCAAGAAAAGATCCATATAGTACTAATCCGTATGAACAATATGTCAGCATCAAGTAAAGTAGTCTAGAGCAATAATATAAGTTCTAGCAAGTATGAAACGATCAGAGCATGTACTTGCCTGATATCCTGAGTGACTGGTGAGAACAGATATCCGAACCGGAGTAACTGAGTCCTATTTAGAGCAACACAGGTTACAAAGTGTTCAATATATGATAATTGAAGTTTACAATACAAACTACATGATTCTAGGCCATTCTAGGTCAAAGTCAACTCTTGGTCAACTCTGGTCAATATTCTAGTCAAACTAGGTCAACAGTCTAGTTAACTAGATCAATTGTCTAGGGTTTGGTCAAACTCTACTCCATTAGCTCAATTTGGCCTATATTGGTCAATTCTAGGTCATTCTATAGGTAACACAAAGTATACTAGGATACCAAGGCATTAGGTACAAATATCAAGTATGTACCACATATCCACACATGTATATATCAACTATATAAGAAGGTAAAACCTCATACTCAAAACCCATAGCCCATAGGCTATACCTAACCTATATACGTATAGCCCTATATATATATATATATATATATTTTATATATATATATATATATATATATATATATATATATATATATATATATATATATATATATTTATATATATATATATATATATATATTTATATATATATATATATATATATATATATATATATATCTATATATATATATATAATATATATATATATATATATATATTTAAATGAGATAAATGTAACCACCACTTTCCTGGAACACAGGTATTTTTAAATTTTTTTCTAATTGTTGTTATTATGGTGATTTCAAATTAAATTTTGAGTGATAAATTATTTTTCAAAACTAAACTTTATATTTTTGGTTAATTAACTAAATAATTAATATAGTGCATGTGTCATATTTTGAATATAGATAATGGTTAGCCTTTAGATTAGAATAGTGGTTAGTGATCCTGGAGGACCTAAATCAACTTGTCATGACCACCCAACTAGATGATTAGGACTAGCCTAATAGAACTTTAGTTAGTATCTAGCTAGATTAGAAGAATTAGCTAGAAGGTTTGACTAAACACTTAATTAGGAAGGAAGGTTTATTTTCTAATTTTGTCATAACTTAAAGAGGGGCTTAGTTGTGAGACTCGTCTTACTGTATCGGTATTTATATACGGATACGTATTTTTGTACTGTGTTTTGTATTTTCTTGATTTTCGGATCACTTTAAATTTTTTTCCAACTTATAGATTTTTCTTTGACCGGCATACCGCCAGTATACCAGTGTATACCGACGGCATACCTGTCACTCCCATTTTCTGTTATACGTATTTTCAGTGAACGTATACGGATTTTTGACATTTGTCAGGTGATCCGTGTTTTGACTTATCTTTCTTAGCCTTGCCTTGGTTTGATCTTGTACTTGGTTTATTTTGGTTTGGTTCAACTTGGCATGAGTTTGTTTGGGTTGGGTTGAGATGAGAAGAGTTTTGTATAAAAACCAACTTCTTTTTCTCTCTCCTCCATTAATTTCATTTACTCCTTCTCCATTTGCTCCTCCTCCAAAACCTAGGCAAGTACATCTTGACAAATCTTGAACAATGTTATTTTTGTTTGTTCTATTTTCTTCCTTTCATGATTCTAAGTCTCTTTAGAACTTGGAATTTTTGGTTTTGATGGTTATATTTTTGTAGATCTAAGTTTTAAGATTTTATTGTTTTTCTTCGTTTTGATCTCTCAAAGTTTGATATTTTCGAAATATAATAGTTCCATGTTGTGGGGAATTTTATTCTACCCAATTTTGGCTTTTGAACCACTTAATTTCGATTTATTTTGAGTTAGTTATGCTATTTTCTTGTTCATGGGTTTTCCATACCTTTTGCTGTTGTCGGGACAATGAACAGTGCCGCGTGGAGTGTTTTCGCCGCCGCGCATCGTACATGCGTGCAACGTGCGCCGTGGGTACGTTTGCCCTCGCACACAGCGTAACTTGCCCGCCGCGCGCCCGTGCATTTATCTGCCACGCGTCCGCGCGCCGTACTTGCGCGCAACGTGCGCCGTGGGCACTTTTGCCCTCGCGTACAGCGCAACTTGCGTGCCGCACAGGATTTTTTGCCGTGCAACGTGCGTCGTGCTTGCACGCAACGTGCGCCATAGGCAGTTTTGCTCGCGTGCGTATTGCAACTTGCGCGCCGCGCGCCGTGCTTGCGCGCAACGTGACTCCAAATGACTATTTTTGTCCATTTGAGCTGTTTTGTTGCTAAAATCTTGAAAAACTCAAAACATGAAAGTTATAGATCTTTGTCTTGGCTTCTAAAATTTTCTTGTTTCACTTTAATTGGAGTTCATATGCGATTGATAATTTCAATCATAGTTTGATCTTTTTGGCATATTTTCTGTACTTGATATTTTTTTGAGGTTTCCTTCGACTGTAATAAATTCTTATCATGATTAGATGATTTTGTACAGTTAGAGAATAATTGTACCCTCTTATATTCTTAACTCTAGCACAGATTCAATTATTATTTTATGTCAAGTAGTACTTTTCATTTATTTCTTCTCCCATGCCATGATACGTCTTTTATCTAATTCTTTCTACATGCGATCCTTATTGTCATGTTTGCTTATTCTTAGATAGTGGCCCATCGGGGTGCACTCATGATTTATGTCTCTTCTTTGCTTAATCTAGATAGTGGCCCGTCGTGGTGCACTCATGCTACACGTCTCTTCTCTGCTTATTCTAGATAATGACCCGTTATGGTGCACTCTTGAACATGTCTTTCTTTGCTTATATGATAGTGACCCGTCGTGGTGCACTCTTGAACATGTCTTTTCTTGCTTACATGATAGTGGCCCATCGAGGCACACTCATGACAAGTACTCTTTACATGACAAGTAAACCTAACATGACATGCTTAATCAAGATTCTGTTACGACGGCTATCCTTCCTTTCTAATGTAACTCTTTTGTACACCGTGGTTGAATTTATTGTGTATGCGTGAACAAGCTACATGTCTTGTCTGCATCATGTCTAGGACATAAACTCCTGGTTACTACGGTCAGAAATTCATACTGAATCTGACTATGTTAATGACTAGATCAAGTAGTTCATATAGAGAGATTTTCCAGTCACAGGCGATCCCGTTATCTAGGCGCTTTAATTGGACTTGTAGTCCACCGACGAGTATGGCGCATTTCCAGCACGCTGTTATGTGTTGTACCCCCAAGTCACCTAATACAACTCTCTCAACTTGCAACTGGATAACCTGGATTGTCTGCAGGACTTGTGACTGTGGAAATATCTCATTGCATCTTGTCAGTAACTAGGCTTGTGATAACCCTAGTTAGTTAACGTATCAAGCCGTACGCATTGCTTGGCCGTGATTGATGGATGGAGTCAGTCCAGTCTAGTTTTGTCTAGGCAGTGTCCATATGTTTATTTTAGTACATTATTGTTATGCTTTACTTTTGTCGATAAATGATTAGAGACTAAGTTCTGCTCAGGAGGAGGGTTACAACCCCGGTCCTTATTTGGTTTACGGGTTATAACCTGACTTTCGGAGTAGTTTCTTAGTTATCTTGTCATTTGTCGTCCTATTCAGTACTCACACGTTCTACATGATCTTATGCTAAATATTGATTAGAGATTAAGTTCTGTTCAGTAGAAGGGTTACAACCCGGTCCTTATTTGGTTTACGGGTTGTAACTTGGCTTCTGGAATAGTTTCCAAGTCATCTTATCATTGTCGTTCTATATAGTTCTCACAGGCTCTCATACCCTAGTTACCTCTCATGCTCACAAGTCCAGTTATCTCACAAGTCATACATGATCCCTATGCTGGGTCACCATTTTCTTATGACCCGGCTATCTCACATGCTTACATGACTAGTTGATTTTACATATTCTCAAGCTTCCGTTTACTTAACATGACTACACTGTATATTATGTCATATGTTAATTACTTTACGTCACATGATATTTTACTTATTGTCTTTTCTATTCTCGGGATAAGTGCATTGGTAGTGCACGAGTCTCGATCCACATCTACTTATTTGTATCTCTAATCGTTGATATGTTAGTTATTGCTGGTTTTAGTTCATATGTGTGGCTTTCTTTGTGGTACTTGCTATTTGGGATCTAACTCCACTGGTTTTGTTTGGCCAGATCTGATAGAGGAGCCCGAAGGATCTTCCGTACCATCTACTCGACTGTAACCATCCGGAGCACCAGAGTACCTGAGTGAATTTCTTGTTTCATTCTCCCACTTGATATGTACATTATTCTTTTGTGTTGTTTAGCCTTCGAGCACGTGTTTAGCTCGTGTTTTGGTTCTTGACATTTAGCCTACAGACCAAAACATGATGTGCGTATTCTAGACTATCTAGAGCTTATCATGTATGACTATTACTCTTGCTAGTTCTTTATATTGGTATGACTAGCTTCATGATCATCCATGTATAAATGGTTTGGGAAGTTTTACTATTGTATGTCTGATGATCATACTTCTTGTACTTTGTATAATTGTCTGTGATTGAGATACCTAGGATTGCTTGACCTAGGATCGACTATTGGCTTGTAGAAGTAACCCCCATGTCTTGTCATCTTATACGTGATTTCAGAGTGCTGGCGTACTTTGGTATTACGTAGCTGGCCTTATCCGTCCCTACTTGCCAGTATTCTAGTTCCTGGGGTGTGACATAGGTTTTTGTGGTGGCTCATGCATGTTTGATTTATCAGATATATGGGGGGTTACTGATTTAGATATCTCAGTCACAATTCTCCTTTATTGATATCCTTCATATTATTCTCTATCTCTGATCCTTTGACCTGATATCTGCCTTAATCATTGATCTCTTCTATTCCCTCGATGTGATCCTTGTGTCCTTTAACTTTCAGGGACACTGTTCTTAATCCTTCCGATTATCTTATTTGGGTTCTGCCGATGGCAGGTTAGCAATCTTCTGTTAGGCCAGTTGTGGAGTATCAGTCTCAGCATTCAGATGCAGAATCGAGAGTTGACTCGAGGGCAGAGATATCAGTCCATCCCGATCATCCAGCTGTGCCCGTACAGTCAACAGTCCGAGCGGAGGTAGTTCCAGATCAGCCCGATGTACCTACACTCATAGGGATTATCAAAAAAATGATGGAGTCACAGCAATAACGAGATCTCATTCTCCAGCAGAGTATCCAGATGTTGATAGACCGAAGTGAGTAAGGAATACCCGAGGAATTTTAGGCCGAGGACTGACAGCCAGAGGAAGTACGAAATAGAGCCAGACAGTACTAGTCATCCAGTCAGTCAGCATATCAAGCCCGGCCTACTGTAGAGGCAGTACGAAAGCGGGAGCATATAGCTAGGAGGACCACATCCAGAACTGAGGATCGTAAGAGGTACCATTCACCCGTATATGGCTTTTCACCCCGACGTCCATCACAAGTACTAGCAGACCAACATCCATACCAGTACCAGGAGTTGCCAGTCGTATGTTCCTTCTGTAGAAGGGGAGGGCACACTCATCTTACTTGTCGAAGGGCCAACTTTCTATGTTTGTCGTACGGATCACCAGACCACATGATCGAAGTTTGTTCCAGGAGGAGTCCGGCTGGATCGTCATCCTTCCAGCCTTCCAACCAGCATGCACTAGCACCGGTTCAACAGCAGCAGGCTCACAGGCCTTTACCGACGCAGTCCAATACATTCCAGCAGCAGGGACCTCAGCAGTATGAATAAACCCAAGCTCAGAGGCAGAGGAACCAACAACAATATCAGGCAGAACATGTAGAATGCACCTATTATGGGAAGTTGGAGCATCACAAATCAATTTGTTGGACGGCCAATAGACGATACTTTCGCTGTGGAGCAGAGGACCATTCAGTTAGTACTTGCCCCTATCCAACATCTCGAAGACGACCAGCTACACCAGATGTACCACTGCAGTCCTTACAGTCGTCTCAGTCATCACCTCCAACAGTGGACGAGCAGTTGGGGCTAATACTAGATGTTCAACCATTGGCACAATATCTACTGCCATCACGAGCTCAGAGGGTCAGGTAGCTCAGAGCACGATTCAAAGCACAGTACCAGAAGCAGCTGTAGTATCAATATGAAGATAATACTTTGGGAGTCTCAGGTACCATCTTCATGGTCTTCTTTTAGTTACAACCTTTGGATCTGTCTTTCAGTTGCAGGCCAGGTAGTGGTAATATATCTTGGATTCTTGTCGGCGACTTGGTATTCTATCTATATATGGAGTACAATGGTCGACTTGACTTATTCGATGAGTGAGTACGAGTTTCTCGTCCCTCTCTTCTGTCTTCGTATCTTGAGATACATGATATTTATCACATGTCTCGACTACGAAGATACGTCATGGGTAGAGTCATGTCTTGGACTAAGTTATTGGTACCGACTTACTTTGAGACTTGACCTTTATCCATTTTTGGAGTCAGTGTAGGCCAGCGAGGATATTGGTCCCTACTCTACTGACTCAGGAGACATATCTATTCATATGCCTCCAGCCCTTCTTGATTATGGTTGTGTTTTTGCTTACGCATTTATTTATATTACTGTTGCCTTCATTTACTAATATGCCATGCCTTGTTTGATTGAGACAGTTGTATTTTCTTGAGCTTTTGTTTTGGTTATCATGCTCGACTAGCTTTAGGAAATTTCGAGGACAGAATTATTCTAAGGATGGGAAAGTTGTGAGATTCTCTCACTGTATTGGTATTTATATACGGATACGTATTTTGTACTGTGTTTTGTATTTTTTTGATTTTTGGAACACTTTAAATTTTTTCTAACTTATAGATTTTCTCCTTGACCGGCATACCGTCAGTATACCAGTGTATACCTACGGCATTTCTGTCACTCCCGTTTTCCGTTACACGTATTTTCAGTGAACGTATACGGATTTCTGACATTTGTCAGGTGACCCGTGTTTTGACTTATCTTTCTTAGCCTTGCCTTGGTTTCATCTTGTACTTGGTTTATTTTCGTTTGGTTCAACTTGACATGAGTTGGTTTGGGTTGGGATGAGATGAGAAGGGTTTTGTATAAAAACCAACTTCTCTCTCTCTCTCTCTCTCCTTCATTCATTTCATTTACTCCTTCTCCATTTGCTCCTCCTCCAAAACCTAGGCAAGTACATCTTGCCAAATCTTGAACAATGTTATTTTTGTTTGTTCTATTCTCTTCCTTTCATGATTCTAAGCCTCTTTAGAACTTAGAGTTTTTGGTTTTGATGGTTACATTTTTGTAGATCTAAGTTTTAAGATTTTATTGTTTTTCTTGGCTTTGATCTCTCAAAGTTTGACATTTTCGAAATCTAATGGTTCCATGTTGTGGGAAAGTTCATTCTACCCAATTTTGGCTTTTGAACCACTTGATTTTGATTTATTTTGAGTTAGTTATGCTATTTTCTTGTTCATGGGTTTCTCACACCTTTTGGTGCTGTCAGGACGATGAACAGTGCCGCGTGCAGTGTTTTCGTTGTCGCGCACCGCACGTCTTGCTTGAGTGCAACATGCGCCATGGGCACTTTTGCCCTCGCGTACAGCGCAACTTGCGTGCCGCACACCCGCAAATTTTCTGTCGCGCGCATCGCGTGTCGTGCTTGTGCACAACGTACGTCGTGGGCACTTTCGCCCTCGCGTACAACGCAAGTTGCGCGCCGCGCGCGATTTTCTGCCGCACAACGTGCGCCGTGCTTGCGTGCAACGTGCGCCGTGGGCAGTTTTGCTCGCATGCACATTGCAACTTGCGCACCGCACGCCATGCTTGCGCGCCGCATGCCGTGCTTACGCGCAACGTGACTCAAAATGATTATTTTTGCCCATTTGAGCTGTTTTGTAGCTAAAATTTTCAAAAACTCAAAACATGAAAGTTGTAGATCTTTGTCTTGGCTTCTAGAATTTTCTTGTTTTACTTTAATTGGAGTTCATATGCGATTGATAATTTCAATCATAGTTTTGATCTTTTTGGCATGTTTTCTGTACTTGACATTTTTTGAGGTTTCCTTCAACTGTAATAAATTTTTATCATGATTAGATGATTTTGTACAGTTAGAGAATAATTGTACCCTCTTATATTCTTAACACTAGCACTGATTCAATTATTGTTTTATGTCAAGTAGTACTTTTCATTTATTTTTTCTCCCATGCCATGATACGTCTTTTATCTAATTCTTTCTACATGCGATCCTTATTGTCATATTTGCTTATTCTTAGATAGTGGCCCGTCGGGGTGCACTCATGATTTATATCTCTTCTTTGCTTAATCTAGATAGTGGCCCGTCGTGATGCACTCATGCTACACGTCTCTTCTCTGGTTATTCAAGATAGTAATCCGTTGTGGTGCACTCTTGAACATGTCTTTCTTTGCTTACATGATAGTGACCCATCGTGGTACACTCTTGAACATGTCTTTCCTTGCTTACATAATAGTGGTCCGTCGAGGCGCACTCATGACAAGTACTCTTTACATGACAAGTAAACCTAACATGACATGCTTAATCAAGATATTGTTGCGACGGCTATCTTCCATTTCTAATGTAACTCTTTTTTACATCATGGTTGAATTTATTGTGTATGCGTGAACAAGCTACATGTCTCGTCTACATCATGTCTAGGACATGAACTCCCGGTTACCATGGTCAGGAATTCAAACTGAATCTGACTAGGTTAATGACTAGATTGATCAAGTAGTTTATATAGAGATTTTTCAGTCACAGGCGATCCCGTTATCTGGGTACTTTAATTGGACTTGTAGCCTGCCGACGAGTAGGGCATATTTTCAGCACGCTATCATGTGTTGCACCCCCAAGTCACCTAATACAACTCTCTAAACTTGTAACTGGATAACCTGGATAGTCTGCAGGGCTTGTGACTATGAGAATATCTCATTGCATCTTGTTAGTAACTAGGCTTATGATAACCCTAGTTAGTTAACGTATCAAACTGTACTCATTGCTTGGCCGTGATTGATGGATAGAGTCAGTCCAGTCTAGTTTTGTTTAGGCAGTATCCGTATGTTTATTTTAGTACATTATTGTTATGCTTTACTTTTGTCGATAAATGATTAGAGACTAAGTTCTGCTCAGGAGGAGGGTTACAACCCCGGTCCTTATTTGGTTTACGGGTTGTAACCTGGCTTTCGGAGTAGTTTCTTAGTTATCTTGTCATTTATCGTCCTATTCAGTACTCACACGTTCTACATGATCTTATGCTAAACATTGATTAGAGATTAAGTTCTGTTCAGTAGAAGGGTTACAACTCCGGTCCTTGTTTGGTTTACATGTTGTAACTTGGCTTCTGGAATACTTTCCAAGTCATCTTATCATTGTCGTTCTATATAGTTCTCACAGGTTCTCATGCCCTAGTTACCTCTCATGCTCACAAGTCCAGTTATCTCATAAGTCATACATGATCCCTATGCTGGGTCACCATGTTCTCATGACCCGGCTATCTCACATGCTTACATAACCAGTTGATTTTACCTATTCTCAAGTTTCCATTTACTTAACATGACTATACTATATATTATGTCACATGTTAATTACTTTACGTCACATGATGTTTTACTTATTATCTTTTCTATTCTCGGGATAAGTGCATTGGTAGTGCACGAGTCTCGATCCACATCTACTTATTTGTATCTCTAACCATTGATATGTTAGTTATTGCTGGTTTTAGTTCACAAGTTTGGCTTCCTTTGTGGTACTTGCTATTTGGGGTCTGATCCCACTGGTTTTGTTTGGCCAGATCTGATAGAGGAGCCCGAAGGATCTTTCGTACCATCTACTCGACGGTGACCATCCGGAGCACCAGAGTACCTGAGTAGGTTTCTTGTTTCATTCTTCCACTTGATATGTACATTATTTTTTTGTGGCGTTTATCCTCCAAGCACGTATTTAGCTCATGTTTTGGTTCTTAACATTTAGCCTACGGGCCCAAACATGATGTACGTATTCTAGACTATAGCTAGAGCTTATCATGTATGACTACTACTCTTGCTAGTTCTCTATCTTGGTATGACTAGCTTCATGATCATCCATGTATAAATGGTTTGGACGCTTTACTATTGTATGTCTGATGATCATACTTCTTGTACTTTGTATAATTGCCTGTGATTGAGATACCTAGGATTGCTTGACCTAGGATCGACTGTTGGCTTTTAGAAGTAACCCCCATGTCTTGACAGCTTATACGTGATTTCAGAGTACTGCCGTACTTTGGTATTACGTAGTTGGCCTTGTCCGTCCCCACTTGCCAGTATTCTGGTTTTGGGGCGTGACATTAGTGGACATTCCAACTTAACCAAAACCCTAGAATAAACCCTTTATGGCAGCTCGTATTGCTTATATAGCCTCATTTCATCATCTTCTTCCCTCTTTTATCCCAAACCCTAACCCTAATTAGAGGCTTCTTCCCCAATTTCTCCTACCACCAAATTTTCTCCAAATTGACCCAAATTGGTCTCGTTCTCTTCCTCTTGGAGAGGAGAAGACTCTATTGGCAAGCTTGGAGGGATTGGAGTACTTGGAGTTTGAAGGACTTTGAATCTTGGATCCATTTTAATTGGTATTCCATCTTCCAATTGGTGTGAACATTCTAACCCATTAATTTCTATCAAATTAGTGTAGAGACATTCATTAGGGACCCACATGCATTAGATTAGCCATGGAGAGGAGTTTTGACTCATTCTCCTCTCATTTGGAGATTTTCCTCCTTATATTTTGACCCATTTTAGGAGAAATCCGAGAATAAGATTTCTAGGGTTTGTGAAATAGGTTTGTTAGGTCATGCTAGCGAATTAGAACACATGGGTCGGCTTGGGGTCAAGTTTGAATCCATTTGGAGTACGTATCACGAGTGTATCAGATCCGCACGCCAAGTGTTTGACAAAATGACCAAGAGAGCATCCATGTTCTAAATTTCAGATTTGAATCTTGCTTTAGGTTTTCATTGTCTTGAGTTATCCATATTAGGATTTAGCTAGTGATTTGAAATGGATTTATGTGGTATATATTGAATTGAGAGTTAGTGTTATAGTATGGACTATTTTGATGTATTCGCAGTGGACTGTGGCACTGTTTTTACTGTTCAGTCTCATTGTACTGCAGCAATATGTGTGTATCCTATACTAATATATAATATAAAGCACAGTGGATTTTTGGTCCGATCCATGTGCTTTGGTTCAACGATGATGAAAGGACTAAATTGTCCCTCTCTCTAAAGAAAGGCTCACTAAGTCGCCACTCAAGAAGCCAACCTTCGGGTCATGTTGCATAGAGGAAAAGATCAAACTACCAAACTTGAGAGTACCACCCAAACAGCTAAAAGAGTTATATGAAGGAATTGATGAACTCGTAAGGAGTTTTCGACAATACATTCGGAGGTAAGAAACATTTATATATACACCGCCATTCTTTCACAATAACACGTTTATATCCTGTTAGAACCTGAACTGAATGTTCGGACTCACGAAAGACAGTTGCCTTAGTGGATGAGTCTGTTAGACAGATTTGTAATAGTATGTTGTGTATGTGTAGCAAATTCCTTTCTCTATTGTTGTTATAACTAGTTCAGGTTCTAACACATTCCATTTAATGTATAATAATACCTTCTACATATGTACCATTAACATAATTGTTTTTTTAATCAAACCAACATAGGTACAACACGTCAAAGCATTCACGAGTCTGGGATGCACGCTAAAGCCACGAAAACTCAAGGGAACTCATTTGTCAATTGATGTTCATTTTGTGTTAATTGATGACACTTAGAACACATGGTGTGTTAGTTGTATATTCGACTAAACAATTACGATGAGTTCAAACAATTTTTGGTACTCAAACTTATACTGCATGACACTTACACTCTTATCAACTGAACACTTATACTCTTATCAACTGAGACTCTGAGAGTATGAATGTAACATGTCTACATTTAAAAAAAAACTGTTCGTGTCTGTGCCATTATGGCACGGGTTATCCACTAGTATATATATATATAAGAGGCCAACACATATATGTTAACTAATGGGTTAGGAAATAAATGGGTTAATGTGTGTGCATTAAAGTTTTATATATATATATATATATATATATATATATATATATATATATATATATATGTATATATTATATGTATATACATTGGTGTTTAGCTCACATATGATTATTCAGTCCCCCTCATCCAATTTAACCTCATGTCTGACCCATTTAAACCATGTTCAGTCTCCATTTTATTATTTCAGTCCAGATTATTATTTCAGTCCCAGTTTTGGGATGGGGATATAAACATTCAGTCCACCCACCTTTCAGTCCACACATGGTTGCCTTACATATCCAGGTCAGTCCCCTGCATTATGCATATCCAGTTCCTTCACTATAATTCCCCTGCTATTTCATTTATTTAGTCCAGGTTGGGTGTATACGAAGTCCTATCTATGTGATGGTTCAGTCCATCTCCACATTCTTTTAACTGATACTCTTTGAGTATCAGTCCTCTGTCCTAATGTTTTACCTAATGCCCATTTTCACATCAGTCCTTAGAACTATAGGATCAGTCCTATAGTTGGTTACAAGCATTGATGATTCTGTTACTGTAGCTTTAGTATCAGTATTAGTGCAGTAAAGAAGGGCTCGAATGTTCATATTGTTTTATTCACCCTTTGAACTTAGTATGAATCATTTGAACTCCATTTGGTGTTCAGTCTTTGTCTCAGTCCTTGTTTGGACATTTTTGCATCAGTTAATATATAAGGGAAGCTCAGGTTTAGCTAATTACAGTTGCAACTGCCACTTGAAATAGCATGTGAGGGATTCAAACATGAGAATGTGATAGGGGTATGGGAATAGGGGAATTTGTTCTTAAATATCAGTCCTTGTAGCTTCATAGCAGTCCATAGATTCCTCCCTTTAAGTCGGTCCTTATCCAAGTATCAGTTAGTTCAATCCTGTTTGATTATCCACACTTATTTAAGTCAGTCCACCCTATGTCAGATATGATTCCTTGGTTTAGTGTTTAGTCCTAGGATATAATTAGATCAGTCCCTTGGTATTCTTTTTGTTCTATCCTTTAGTAATATCCAGTATAGGACACACTTTAGTGTTCAGTCCTTGTATCCTAGTTAGTCTAATACTATTGTATCTGTCCCACACCTGGTGTCCTTACCTTGTTCAATTGTTGGTTATACTTGGTATCAGTAATTAGATAGGGAGCCTGGGTATCATGTCTCCTTGCATATTTGTTCAGCCATTAACAGGTTAGCATCAGTCTTCATATGAACTGTCCAGTCCAAATGTCCTTTGTTCAGCCATGAACATATGTTCAGTTAATTGAAGTTGTCTAGTCCACACACACACACACACACACACACACACACACACACACACACACACACATATATATATATATTTATATATATATAGTTCAGTCAAGCCCATATATTGTTCTGCCCATCTTCCTTTTTGAATATTATCTTGCTACCCATGTTTGTTCAGACACTTATTCCTTTGATATCAGTCAATACAAGAGAGGGCTCGAGCATATATGCAAAATTGTTCAGTTCCCTTGAACAAATGTTCATACCCCAGCATCTTTTGGTTCAGTCCCATCTAGCCTTGGTTCAATCAAATCCTAATAAGGTATCAGTCCTTATTTAAGACTGTCCAGTTCATATTTGCCTTGGAGAGTCAGTCTCCATATCTTACTTAGAGATAGAGCCCAGGTTCAGTTAGTATTTAAATGTCCAAACTCATTAGGAGGCTTAAGGTTCAGTCATGGCAAATGAATCAACCCATTTTGAACTATGATCAATCCATTCCTTATAACATCAGTCTATTACAATATGTTCTGCCCTGTATAATCAAATGCCCAGTCCTTCACTTGAAGGCAGTCCTGGTACATCCTTGTGTAGTCACTTTCTATAGTGCTCAGTCCCAACATCACTTTGTATCAGTGATATTTTGTATTTCCTTAACCAACAGTTCAGTCCTTGGACAGTAAAGCCATGTCCTTGGTATCAGTCCATATCCACACCTTCATGTTCAGTCCCATCTTGTATTCTTATCAGTCCTCTATGTCATATACCAGCCCTTAGTTAATGTATCTATCCCTTGAATATTGGGAACAACCCAATCAGGGGCGGCCCTGGCCCAAGGCAGGCCGGGCGACGGCCCATGGCCTCCTGACGAAAGGGGGCACCAACATGAAACTATCTACAATAGAACTAGTATGTATCATGTGCCATTTTTTAACAAAAAGTATTGTGGTGTAGTGGTTATAGTGCTAGACTTATATTTAGGAGGTCCTTGGTTCAAATCTTGACTACAACAAATGTTTATTTATTTAAACTTTTTTTACATTATGTATGGGGGCCCATTTTAGAATTTTCGCCTTGGGCCCCAATTAGCCCAGGGCCGGCCCTGAACCCAATACATTCTCTACTCAGTCCACTCTAATATTCCATTCAATCCCCTACTACCTAATACTCAGTCCTTGCCTATAGCCTCTGAGCAACCCAAGCACTTTGTCTAACTTTGGATACTTATATATATATAGGTGAAAAAGGTAAGGGAAACTTGAGTGTTATAGCTATAGTTAGTTGGTATCTATGGGGTATGCTTATATATGCATGTTAAGTTATATAGAGATATAAGGTTTAGTAGCTAGGTAAGTAAATGGTATAGATGGGTTTAAATTTAGGTTTGGGTTATGGTCATGAACCATTTCAAGCTAACTCACTATTATAGTCTAACTTAGCCAAATACCCTAGATTAGGCTAAATCAAACCAAGTTGACCAAATAGCTAAAGTTTGACCTAGTTTGACTAGTGTTGACCTAATTTGACTTCCATGACCTAGAAAAGGCCTAGAAGCATACAAATAGTGCTTTTAAATTCATTGTTACTCTAGAATACCAAATAACTCTGTATATCTCGTATATAGGTTTGTGTGACACCACTTTGGGCATCGATCCTCATCCATTGCTCTGGACCGCAGGTGAGTACATTCTCTGATAGTTTTCATTTACTTGATGATTATTATTATTCAGCTTCTAGTATAGTTCTATTTGATTCTCTGACACAACACAAAATGGTATTCTGGATTCATTCACTTACGGCACATGAATTAGACTTATCTGGCCCCTACTTTTGGAACCACTCACTGGAACCATCTACTGGAAACACCTACTGGCACTACTTACTTTCTGGTTGGACTTGTACACTATTTATGTGTCGGAATATGGATTCATTTGTACTAGTCGTGGCAGAAAAATACTCGAGTAGACATGTAAACATTTCCAATCGTACTGGAACCACTCCTAATGGTCTAAAATGGAAAGATAGCCGTCGCACGCTTGCCAAGCATGCGATATACAGTATTTACCCCTAGCCATTTACATGTCGAAAGCGGTATTTCAAAACACACTGGATTAGTGTCTTGTACTAGATTCACATTTGACTCATGCTATACTGTCTGGACTCACATCACCTCTATTCTAGTTCAGTTATCTCTATTTACAGTCTCTATTACCATGCTCTTCTGATTCACTGTATTTACTCTATTGTACTTTAATTAACTGATGTTCTATTTCAATTCCTGTCTCCTTCTATCATGTTCATCAAGTATTACCATCTACAACTATTTTATAGTCTTTATCATTTATTTGGAACTGCTAGAGGAGATGTGCTCGTTCCATCCTGACTGGATATATTTTTCAGATGATTGCTCAGAGAGTCTGTGTCCCACTTGTTATGGATCCGAGGAAGGGATATCTACCATGGGTCCGAATTCTCAGGAGTGACCGAGAGACTTAGTTCTAGATTTGTAGCACCCAGTTTCTAAAATGAGGATAATTTTGAACTTTGTATATTTTAGTTATTTAATAATGATATTTAAACCATGTTATGATTTTTGGTGATTTTTAATTAATTTAAAACTATTTAAAACTATGACTTGTGATTTTGATGATTAACTAGTTAAACCCTAGTTTTGCTAAGCCTAGAGACTAACCATGACCAAGGGAGCCTAGTCATGTGATTAGGATGACTAATTATAACTTTTTAGTCTAAGGGTATTTTGGTCATTTTTGACTTATTAATGAAAATGAATTTTGATTAATTAATATTGTGCTAATTGAATTGTTAGAGACTAACCTAGAATCTTAGCCTAATCTAGGTTAGCCTTGAGCTTAGAGTCTTGATTAGGATAACCCAGTAATGACAAGATTAACAATATCTAGATATTCATAGTAGGATATTTACCTATTGGGATATTTGTGAAAAAGAAAGCCTTATGACTAATTGAACCAATAGGAAGGCTTGGAATTGGGTGGACAAGCCCTAGCCACTCATCTACATGTAAAACTAACCCTAATTCATCTAATGACCAGCCATCAAGTGCCCCCCCTTCCTATAAAGAATCCTTAAGAAAACCCTTGCCTCTTTTTACCTCTACATAGAATCCTAATTGTTCTTCCCCAAATCATTTCCCCTAATATCCAAATTAAGTCCAAATTGAGTCTAATCAATTGCATCATCACCCTCTACCATAGTGGAAGCTAGTAGAGGCTTGCGAGCTAGGATTTGGAGTGTTTTGGGCGATTGAAGTTCAAAGGAAAACACTCATTTTCATCTTGCATTGAGAATTACTCTTAATAGGTAAATACTATGAAACCTATATAAAATCATGTTTTCTTTTCATTAATGCATGCATATAGGTATACCCTAGCTGTAGAGTTAGTTTGGTGCAAGGTGGTGTCCATTTTGTGTTCGTATCGGACACGTATCAGTGTCTTTAATAGGGTGTTCGATGAAATGCTTGTTAGAAATAAATATTGATAATTTTAAATTGTGTTTGAACAAATTTGTAGGCCTTTATGTGTTATTTAATTTTCATGAAGACTGAACTAGGTTTTGTGTCGTGTCCGTATCCAAAATGGCCACGGACACACAACACGACACCCTCGTGCTGTCCCCTACTACCACACTCTGATTTCTCCCTCGTTTTGCTATATGGAGCCATGCCACTTGGCACGAGGGAGGAGGCAGACACTGTCAAGCCACCTACAAAATTTTAGATGATATGATCGAGTATCGAAGGAGTTCTCGAGCTCGTACGGATTCTGCACTGTCGCACACGCACTGTACACGCACGAAAAATCCGCACTGATACGCACGTATAACTCTCGACACGACTCACTTGGACATGATGCAGACACTTGTACACCTAGACCTAGACCTAACCTATCTATGGACACGTGCATGAGGACACTGGGGTCGTGTGTCATATCCTGGATCAATCGACACAGCCGCACGAGGCCTAGGTTTCACAGTTTACTGATACGATTTGGTTCTTTATTTTGGACACTTTAATTTCAACAATTGGACACGATTGGGTTCATTGGGACATGTGGGGTTTGTCCCTACAATGTATACATGTTTTTCCTAATTTAGTTTCGAATTTACATTGCTATTTTGCTTTTCGAATAGAAATGTTGATATGAAACTGTTTTCCTGATTTTTCTCATTTCGAGTTTTGTGAAGAATTGATTTTGATTTCTCATTTTTCTGAGATTTATATATGTATGTTGTTATATTCCTAGGTTACATGTTGTGTTGTTGTTTCGGTTTGAGAACTATAGGTTTGGTTTGATTTCGATCAGGCCATATTGGGGTATCAGTCCTATATGGACTTGAAACCTTGTTGATGTATGTTTAGAGGATAGCAGCATTGGAAAGGAGATCATAGGGCCATAGGACAATAATTGTGCACAGGTTAAGCCACAACTGGCCATTCCCTGGGTTTAGCATATAGTATCAGAGGGTGTGTCCATTTTGTAGGTAGGTATCACAGGTTGGGTTGACTATGGTATATGTCTGTGAGTGGGAGTGAATGTGCGGGACTATTGGTATACTAGAGTATGGAGGTTAGATTATGGTTGTGAGGATAGATAATTAGATATTGAGTGTCATGTGAGTGGAGTGTTTGGTTCAGTGAGATTGGTTCAGGAGGATAGGTGTTGTTTTAGAGAGTGGTGTTGGTTAGAAGGTGTGTATCAGATGGAGGGTACCACTGCCAAGAACAGTAGCAGCAAGGCATGGACAGCACGCCTTGACTGCATCAGCTTTTCACTAGGAGGAGGGGGAATACCAGTTGACTCCTGCAAACTGAGATGGGATTTCCTTGTTGCCTTGGCCTTGGCCATGGTTTAGTTTAACTTAGTTTTGATTAAGTTGGGTTGAAAGTTGTATACATTATAGTAAATGTTATGTATATAGAGAGTATATACATATGATATATATATATATATATATATATATATTTTTTTTTATATATATATATATATATATAATATATATATATATATATATATATATATATATATATATATATATATATATATATATATATATATATATATATACATGTATATGCATAATGGTTACCTATATATATAGCTCATATATATGTTATGAACTAAATAGATATGTAAGTGTGTATGCAAGCATGTATGTAGGTTGTAATGTGTATGTATATAGTATTGTATGTAATTTAACTTATTAGCCTATGTTATCTATATAGGTTTTCATATGGTTTTGTTAGCCATGAGTGGTTGTATAGGTACTTTTATAGGTTTAGTCTTATGGCATGTTTGTATAGTATCATTTCTTTATAGGCTTGGGTATAGGAATGTGGTTAGACTAGAATGACTTGTTAGACCTAGTTTGACATTGTTAGGCCTAATTTGACCTAGTTGACTTTGTGTGATCTAATTGGACATGGCATGACCTTGTTGACTAAGATTGACCTAGTGTGACTTAGTTTGGCTTGGTGTGAGTTAGTATGACCAAGTTGGACTCCTAGTTTGACCAATCTGGACTTGTTGACCTAGCTAGTTGACCAGGTTTGACTTTGTCACGACCCGCACCCTAAAGTAAGGGCACGAGAAGTGGGTACGTTCAGCCTACGTCGCAGTGTCGGCGGTAGAACGCTGTCCTAGGTCAATCATCTAATAATATAAAAATACCTGTACAGTTTATACTCTCCGAATGGAGGTGACATAACAATATACATCTCAATCACATCTAGGGTAGAAGAATGAAAGATAGATAGATAGACAGTAACTCAAAGAGAACAGTAGAATAGATGAAAATGTCCAAGTGTCTAAGATAACATAACACCAGAATGTCAACTCATAATACAATAAGGCTAAGAGTCTATATATCTCAACATCTCAAAATACAACTCAGAATGTGGGACAAAATGATAATACCGAAAGACTGTCTAGCTAAACTAGCCTAGACTACTGGGGCAACATCCTCAGCTGCAGGTGGATCCTGCTGAGGGTCCACAACATAAGTATCATCTAGTCCTGCTCCATAATAGGTAGTCACCAGGGCCTCATCCTCATCCTCTGTAATATTTTCAACAGGTCCAGTCAGGACAGGAACGAGCACAATACATCTCACACAGTTCATAACAGGTTAGGAAATACGATACAGGCAATAGAGTAAGATACAAGAAATGCTGAAAGGAAATATACACTGTAAAAGAGATAGCTGTAATGAAATATCTACTGTATATAGAGAACAATAAGTGACTAGTGATGTAGAGTACAAGATAGACATGTGAATGGCTAGAATTTATACATGATTACACTACTGAGTTTGTACATGATTATACTACTTTGAAATTATTCACATGTCCACTTCTACTCCCCCGTTACCCCAATCAATACACAAGGATCGAGACAAGTTATGTTATTATACATGATATCACATGGGGCCCATGAAAGGGTGCACATGATAGTATACATGAGGGCTCAGTGAACATGAGAGTACATGATCACATGAGTATACATGCATGATGGAAGCACAGGAGTACATGATGAAAGTGAAACACACGTAATATGAAGTACCCGATGCTCCCGAGGGGGATAACATCTCATGTAAAGATCCATATAGTACCAATCCGGTTCTCAAACGATGGCAGCCCAACCTAACGCTGTCCAAAGAAGAGTACCAATCCGTGTTACCAACGTGACAGCATCAAGTAAAGTAATCTAGAGCGAGAAGTAAAGCCTGAACAAGTATGAAACGGTCAGAGAATGTACTCGCCTGATAACTGAATGTCTGAAGAGGGTATACTGTCTGAGGAAAGGTATGGCTCCTAATCAGAGCAATACAAGTCACAATATATCCACAATGGTAAAAATAAAGTATACGATGCATACTACATGATTCTAGGTCAATCTGGTCAAAAGTCAACTCTTGGTCAACTTAATAGTCAAACTAGGTCACAGGAAGTCATACTAGGTCACGGGGAATCAAACTAAGTTACATAAAGTCAAACAAGGTCAAACAAGTCAAGATTAGTCAAATCTAGGTTAAAGTCAACTCCTGGTCAACATTCTAGCCAAACTAGTCAAATACTAGTCAATATGGTCAAGCTAGGTCAATCTAGACTATCTAAGGTACTACACCACAAGGTTAAGGTGTAACCAATACCTATACAAGTATACCACATATAAATACATATATATATAATACCAACCTTAATCCTACATTCAAGCTAATCCCATATTCTATCTCAAGTCATGACTCAACTCTAAGTATCTCACTTAACCCCATACATATCTTAATTGACAGGTAACTATTCATATAACCCAAGTCACACAAATACTTATATACTTAGGGCACTCACATATAGGTCAAACCTAACCAATTAGTTAATAATCTAGGGTTTAGTCAAACCTTAGTCATTAAGTCCTTCTAAGTCCTTTCTAGGTTAATTAGGTCAAGGTCTGACCTATAGTTGACTTTGGTCAACTATGGTCAACCTAGGTCTAGTAGTTAAATACTAGTTAATATGGTCAAACTAGTCAACTCTAGTTACTTGGGTCCATATAGGGTCAAGCCTTAGTCTAACTAGGGTTTTGGTCAATCATAGACAAATCAATAAGGTAATTAGGTTAATCTTGACCAATGGTCAACATATGGTCAAACACTCTAGTCAACCTAGGTCTACTAGGCTTATTGGTCAAATCAAGACTTACTAGCCACAGGCCATAGGCTAACATATCTAGGGCACTGGCATATACATCTATATATAATACCATATATATACCCAACTATATATGATACATATATATTCATGCAACTTAACATATCTATATATATTATCAATATATATGCTAAATATATATATATATAGCCTAACTATACATATAGCCTATCTATATATACCAATAACTATATACATAACCTATATATAATATACATAGGGAGGGGGAAAAAGAGAGTGAAAGGGAGAGAGTGAAAGAGAGAGTGTAATAGAGTGAGAGGGAGAAAACAGTGAGAGAGAGGGACTGAACACACAGAAAAAAAAGGGGGTATGTGTTCTAGTTTCCTGGAACCAGGAAACAGCACCCAAACACACACAACACAGTGCACATATACATATATATATATGTATATATATACACAACTACATATATACACCACTACATATCCTCAAATCTCACCTACACACACACATACATATATACTACGTATTCATACACTAAAAATACACATATACATGTATAAATCATATCAAAAATAGATTTGAAATTCACTTTTGAAAATTGGGAATAATATCCCAAAACTGGAAACAGCACTGTGCATTCGATAATAGGGTAAACCCAAATACACACGCTAAACCGAGCTAGGATTCAAACCTATAGGTTGGTAACTGATGCCCCACATGCATACGTGTCGTAGGTGTCCCTAGGTGTCCACCACGACACGACACGGCGTGTCCAAGTGTCTAAAAACACAATCGGGTAACACAGTGCACACACGCGCAAATACAGTGTCGTGCACATGTGCAACCAGCTCTAGGACACGACACACACGTCTTCGTGTCTCGTGGTCATGTCCCTAGGTTCGCCTAGGGTCAGGCTAGGTGTCAGTGTGTCTGTACGATGTCCACGTGTCGCCGTGTCCAAATGGGAAGCCCGTATCAGAGCCCAATTTCTACGTGTGTGCTGTCAGTGTGACCAGTACAGAGGCGATTTCGTGTCCGATACGACACGTGGTCGCATAAAACTTCGTGGGTAGGTTGTCAGAGGGTGCCCCTACCCTCGTGCCAAGTGGCACGTGACCACGTGTTGTGTCGTGTCCGCAATCAGTGTCGAGTAGCAGGACAGCGTGCACAGTCTCGTGCGCGCGTGTCGAAGGGTCGTGTGCTCCACACGTGGCACGTAGAGCCTCGTGCTCGTGTCAGTAGACAGGTGGGGTGGTTAGGTTCATGTCTAGGTTTCTGTATCGTGTCTACGACTCGTGTGGACACGACAGGAAGTGTCAAACAGTCGGGTTTTTCAGTGTCACAGTGTGGTTTTAACAGTGTATTCGTGTCCTATTTTGGACACGGACACAACTCGAAGTGTGCTCAGTCAACTAGGGTTGTGTCCTACATGTCTAGGGCTACCCAAAAATATAATTTGTTTTGGAAAAACACAAAAACCAATCCTTTGTGGCATTTCATCAAACATGGTTTCCTAGCCTAGGATACGTGTCCGATACGGACACCAAACCAACTCTAATTTTCACCAAACTTGACCTACAGTTCCCTGGTACCTAGATGCATGCAAATATGAAGAGAAAACACAATATTAACAAGGTTTATAGGTATTTACCTATTTGGTGAAAAGTCAAGAAAATACCAAAGTAGGGGGGTATCCTCTTCTCCTGGTGATGCCCAAAGCTCCACAAACCCTTGATAGCAGGCCCTAATTAGTATCCTCTAGTGTAGGGGAGTCCAATGCAAGAAACTAGAGGTGATTTGGATCAATATTGATCAAGTTGTGGGTGTTTGAAGAAAATGGGATTTTGTGGGGTTAAAATTCATGTAAAATGTTCATGAATTAATGTAAGGGGATTATATAGAATGTGTGGCTGCTAGGGGGGTCCTTGGCCGGCCATGGCAAGGGGGGGTGTCCTTGCCCTTTCCTTCATGGTTAAGGCAAGACTTTTGTGTAAAGGTTGAGATATTTTGAATGGTTTAGGCAAAATATCAATAAAGGCAATCTAGATATTTATCCTACTTTAATCAAAGACTAATATCTATCCTCAAGCCTCTTGGTTAGTAGCTAACCTCTAGATTAGTGCTAAACTAGGTTAGGGACTAACATGACACTAATCAATAATTAAATAATAATAAAAACACATAAATCCAAATAATTCTAAATAAATCCTAGAAAATTACCAAAATACCCTTTTAGGCTAAAATCACTAATTTGGTGTTCTAAGCCTATGGCTAGGCTCACATGGTCATGGCAAACTTCTAGGTCAAGAAATAACTAGGGTTTACACTAGGGTTATACTAGTAGAATCACAAAGTCATAAGTCATGACTTAGAAAATGGTTTTAATTACACTAAAAATCACCATAATTCATATTATGCCTAAAACACAATTAATAAATAATAAAAATAATAAATTTTCAAAAATACCCTAATTTTAGAAAACTGGGTGTTACAGACTTAGAGTTGACTTTGGTCTAGATTGACTTAGAAATAATATAGATTGCATCATACACTTCAATTACCTTATTTCTGAATACATTATAACCTGTAAATTGCTTTAACTAGGATTTTGAGACTCCAGTTCAGATATCTGTTTTTTATCAGTCATTCAGGATGACAGGCGAGTACATTCTCTGATTATTTCATACTTGTTAGGACTTATATTCTTGCTCTAGATTACTATACATGATACTGTCACGGTATTATCACGGATTGGTACTATATGGATCTTATCATGCGATGTTATCCCCCTCGGGATGCATCAGATACAGTTGTCATGTGCTTTTTACGAACATCTTGTATTTCATGTACACCGCTATTCATGTATACTCTTGTACAATCTTGTACTCTCATGATCATGTGAGCAAACATGATAAAAACTACTTGTACAAGGTAACGTAACTTGACTGGATCCTTGTGAATTGATTGGGGAGGGTGAGTAGGAAATGGTTATGTGATCAAAATCCCATCTTGTGAAATCTTGTGAATCTTGTGAAATCATGTATATGTCCATTGTACACTCACGTATGATGGAGTTACCCTTGCATTGTCCTAACCCGTTTATATAACAATCTCATGCTCTAAATCATAGGTTACTTACAGTTCTTACTTATCATATATATAGATATTTTTAGTTATCAAATCTCTCTCGTTTTTATATATATTTCTTTACAGTCCATGTATCTTACTCTTTTGCATGCTTTATGTCACGCCCCAGAACCAGAATACTGGTGTAGGAGCGTAAAAAGTGCTTCAAAGAAAGAGTCATCTCATTCATAAGTGGCCCGCTTTACGCCTAACAGAGCGGGTAATTTCTTTAAGCCCAAGACAAGGCTAATTGTATTACGCCTAAGCAGATTGACCTTTTTACGCTTGGGTATACACCGGTGATTTTACGCCAAGGACTGAGCAGCCTCTTTCACGCTGGACAAAAGCTATCAAATCTCGCATTTAATGCAGACTTTGACATAAAGATATCAATGATGGCATTTACCACAGGATTCAATGGAATTTGTCTCATACAAAGACCATTGTTGTCGTTTATAGAGATCGAGCTACTTTACGCTCACTGAATGGTTTCTTTTACGCACGGGGTTTTACATGAGTCCTTACGCTCATAAGAAACAATGTGTGCGTGAAGTCTATTTGAGCCATTTTACGCTCAAGGTTATTCGATAACCACTTTACGCTGGAAACCTATGACAGAGCTAGTTTACGCTCATCTTTTTACGCCCGATTCGTTCTGGCCAGTTTGGAACGTGGTGTGCCTACGTGATCTTCATGCCACCTATTTCGAAGAACGTGTGTACATGTATCCTATTCTTACTGAAATGATGGGATACGTGTCAGCACATACAGAGGAAAGCCCCAGTCTATAAATAGACTCATTTTTCTCATACACAGGGACAGACAGGAAGAGACATGAGAGAATACAGAGATCAGAGCTTCGAGATTTTGATTCTCTAGAGCATCCTTCTTCAACTTTTCTTTCAGAACAAAGTGAAGCAAAGCAGGAAAGCATTCGGCCTCGCCATCAGTGCCCAAGTGCGTCAATACCTTTCTGGTGCATTAGTTCTTCCAAGTTGTTCTACTTCAAGCAGTGATCTTCATCATCATCATATGGTCCAAGGAACAAAGTGATCGTTTACGAATCGGACTTCCATAGCAATACTTTCCCAGAAATAAATTTGTACTTCTCGTACTTTTCTTCTTGTTTTTGTTTTCAAAAGCCAATTCCTCCAAGGCATTTTGTTAATCGAAACAAAAATGGCGACTCTGCTGGGGATAACTGAGGAATTGGTAAACAAAATGCCTTGGAGGAATTGGCTTTTGAAAACAAAAACAAGAAGAAAAGTACGAGAAGTACAAATTTGTTTCTGGAAAAGTATTGCTATGGAAGTCTGATTCGTAAACGATCACTTTATTCCTTGGACCATATGATGATGATGAAGATCACTGCTTGAAGTAGAACAACTTGGAAGAACTAATGCACCAGAAAGGTATCGACGTACTTGGGCACTGATGGCGAGGCCGAATGCTTTCCTGCTTTGCTTCACTTTGTTCTGGAAGAAAAGTTGAAGAAAGATGCTCTAGAGAATCAAAATCTCGAAGCTCTGATCTCTGTATTCTCTCCTGTCTCTTCCTGTCTGTCCCTGTGTATGAGAAAAATGAGTCTATTTATAGACTGGGGCTTTCCTCTGTATGTGCTGACACGTGTCCCATCATTTCAGTAAGAATAGGATACATGTACACACGTTCTTCGAAATAGGTGGCATGAAGACCACGTAGGCACACCACGTTCCAAACTGGCCAGAACGAATCGGGCGTAAAAAGATGAGCGTAAACTAGCTCTGTCATAGGTTTCCAGCGTAAAGTGGTTATCGAATAACCTTGAGCGTAAAATGGCTCAAATAGACTTCACGCACACATTGTTTCTTATGAGCGTAAGGACTCATGTAAAACCCCGTGCGTAAAAGAAACCATTCAGTGAGCGTAAAGTAGCTCGATCTCTATAAACGACAACAATGGTCTTTGTATGAGACAAATTCCATTGAATCCTGTGGTAAATGCCATCATTGATATCTTCATGTCAAAGTCTGCATTAAATGCGAGATTTGATAGCTTTTGTCCAGCGTGAAAGAGGCTGCTCAGTCCTTGGCGTAAAATCACCGGTGTATACCCAAGCGTAAAAAGGTCAATCTGCTTAGGCGTAATACAATTAGCCTTGTCTTGGGCGTAAAGAAATTACCCGCTCTGTTAGGCGTAAAGCGGGCCACTTATGAATGAGATGACTCTTTCTTTGAAGCACTTTTTACGCTCCTACAAGACCCCCTTCAAAGTTTTCAAATGTCTCCAAAATTTGAAACACTTTGAACAGAAGCGTAAAAGTTGAGATTTGCTGAGCGCAAAATTCGGGATACGCAACAGTCATCCGCGTAAGGGCGGGGATATCCAACAGTCAGCGTAATCATAGGGATGTCCAACAGTCGGTTTTGAATCTCTCTATAAATAGACCTTTTTAGAGAGAGAAAACACTTTTACTCATCTTCTTGAATCTCTTTGCCTTTTCTTTCATCGAAACTCTGATCTGATGGCTCCTAAGAAATCATCCGCCGCCGGCAGCAAGGGGAAGAAACCAGCCATTGATTCCTCGTCGACCGACCATGTGAAGACCTCTACTCAGTCGTCATCACCACCACGAAACCCTAACCCGGCCGTGGCTCCACCTATGATAGGTAAAAAAACCCTAATCTTCAGAAAATAAATCCGTCGGAGAAGAAGAAGGAAAACCAATTTTTCAGCTCTTTACGCCCACGTTTGTACGTGTTAGCGTAAGTTGAAATAATATTGTACGCCCACGTTGTACGTGTT
The DNA here is from genome assembly GCA_029216955.1 of Iris pallida. Classification (NCBI taxonomy): domain Eukaryota; kingdom Viridiplantae; phylum Streptophyta; class Magnoliopsida; order Asparagales; family Iridaceae; genus Iris; species Iris pallida. Next base: position 12,817,958 of record JANAVB010017599.1, read on the forward strand.
AGCGTAAAGTTAAAATAATATTTATACGCTCACGTTGTACGTGTTAGCGTAAAGTTTAGCAAGAATACGCCCACGTTACACGTGTCAGCGTAAATCTGTTCTTGTGCCCACAGCCAATATGCTAGCGTAAAACTTAACTACGCTCATGTTCGTACATGCCAGCGTAAAAAGTTGCATTACGCTCATGTCACTGTATGGTAACGTGAAGTTAATCAATCTTTTCTGAGAGGTTTTGTCGAGCCAATACTGCATGAGTTTTTTCCTCAACTCTTAAAAACTTCGAACTAACTTGATCTCTTTTGTTATTTGACCAGTGGATCTGCAAGTTCACCCCCTCGCTGAAGTTTTTGGATCATCAGTTGGTATGGTAGGTTCGAACTATTTGGAAGATTTATCTTATATCAAATTTCCCTAGTCGAACCCCGAATATCCGGCAGAGAGGGCACAGTTGATAGCCGCTCAAGGGGATAGATTGTTGCTATCCATGATAAATGGGGAGTTATTGAATTCACTAGACGGACAACACTTCGCAAAACCAGCTTTTCTGTTTGGAGATGCCATTGATTGTAAATCCCAGACACACCCCAAGAAAGAGTCTTGGGTTTTTAAATTTGGGAATAGAGCTATGTATCTTCCAGATATGGACAAAGATTATCCTTTATCGGCATTCGTCCATGCCACTCATCCCCGACAGATGTTGTGGAATTTGACTCCCAATAGTCATGGACGCCCGGGTAGAATTGTCTTCAAGAGAGAGCGTGCCAATGATATGGGATACTTTGCTAGTGTTCCCAATGGAGGTGTTACTTCTATCTTAGGCCTTATGCCAGGCTCTAATCCAAGCGAAGATTCGGGCCTAATACAGCCAGTTCAAACCCCGATGTTTGTCAATAAATTTATGAAGGAAGCTGTGTTGTATCCTCAAACCAACCCCAGACTGCCAGGATGGTTGACTCCATTCAACCAGAGTTGGATTCAGATAAGCCTTTGGATGATGAAGAACTTTGAGGAAGAATTGAAAGATATTGGCTTATACGAAGCAGTAGCTTCCACCAGCTATGGTATTCCTGCGAATGGAAACTTATTTCCGGCCTTGATGGAGCTATATTTAAGTTCAACTGGAACTTTTGCTACTCCGAAAGGTGAAATGGGTCTTGCTCTTCATGAGATACAGTTTATATCGAAGCTGCCAATGGGGGAGGCCCCATATGAAGAATATGTTCCCTCCAACAGGGAGCTTGCCGAGATCAGAGAAGTTAACCCTCAGTTAGTCGAGACATACGAAGAACTGATGTGCCACTACCTGACTTGTACTATGATGCATGAAAGTACGTCCCATCTGGCGTATATCAACAAATGGACGACTTATCTTTTCTTCCACAAGGATAAGATCTCCAAGGAAGATAAAGAAAGGTTTCAAGAGAATAAGGCTCCAGTAATCAACATAGATTCGACGATCCCTTCTAACAAGGTTCGGGGTATGATGGTTACTTATAAATTCCCGAATAAATATCTGTCTACGAAGACTGGGGAATTTCCTGCAGGAACTGAAGCCTTGAGCTTCCTCAGATATGGTAGTCAGAGAATCTCTCGGAGAGCTTTGCTGGCAGGCTTTCTTTCTTTATGGTTGAGAAGATGGGTTGTACCAGGTATTGGTACTGTTGACAGAATTCATCGGAGTGTGCTATGGCCAGCGATACGTCTGGTATTTAAAGTCAAGATCAACTTGCTGTCGGCCATGGTGTGTCGGATAAATGCAGGTTTAAGAACTTTCGGTGAGGAGTTAATTAACAATGCTCCTCATCGGAAAGTTTTCCCTAGGGTAGAGATGCCCTACACTTATCTGATGGGCTGGTTGTTGCATCACAACTGCAGATTATTACCGTCGGGCCCAGGCGACGATGCGGAGGTCTTTCTCTAAAAATTCAGCAAAGCTACATGGATTGCTACAACTGTAGCAGATACCCGAGCGGTTTTGAATTATTCATACGGTTGGAACTTCTTTTGTACCCGGCCGCATGTTCCGACAGACTGCTTTGGTGTCCAGTTCGAAGATGAAGTTGACGGAAGGGTTGTATTGCCACAGTTAGTCTTTAGGTGGCTTCAGTACATCAGACCGTCTCATCTAATGTACAGAAACGAAGACAATTGTGCGTTCGAACCATACTTATCCAGTAGGTTTGCTCGCCAATTTGGATACGACCAACTTCATGTTGGTAATCCTCTAACTAATTTCCATTATTATGGGAAATTTCTTGACGGAGCTAGAGGATGGAGGTATTTTGGTAGTGCTCGGACTGGTGCTAAATTTCGAATTTCGACTGCTACCAGTACTACAGAACTGCGTATACTCCATACGTATGCCCACTTCTATGCTTCAATTCGTTCCTTTGCCCATGGTTATAATATGAAGGGTAGTCTGCGGTGGCCGAAAGAAGGAGATATTGAGAAGCAGGTCAGGGTACCGGTAGACATCCCTGACGACACTGGCATCCCAGATCCGTTTCTAGTAGTTATTTCAACAGAAGTTGGAGAACCAGCTGCAGAACCTATCATTATTGGTAAAGGCCGCAAAAGAAAACAAGGTGCAGCTGCCACGTCTCCAGAAAAAACTCCAGAAAAGAGGAAGAGGTCTACCACAAAAGGGCCTTCCAAGACAAGCGTTCACGCTCCAGAAGAGGATATTGAAGAAGATCCTCTCGTCGGTCCTTCTTCAGTTCATCCTGGAGAGGGGTCTTCGGCTCCTCCACAGACAGTTGGATCAGGATCTGTAACACTTTTGTCTCCTGGACGTCTTAGCACCTCGTTTCATTTATCTTTGCCGTCCAAGGCACAAGTTACGGAAGGTATTACCACTATATCCGCTGTTGATCAAGATCGTATTCCATCGGACGAACCGGCTCTTGACTTTGAGGATGATGACTGGGATGGTGATTATGACACATATCTTGAAAAAAATGCACATATTCCAAGTATTATACAAAACCTATACGGAATTATGTATCAAGGTTTCGCATACTAATTTTTTTTTGTTCATTTTGCAGATGTCATAGTTGCACCAAAGTCTGTAATTCCTCTTCCTCAAAAAGAAGAAATCCATGAAGAAAATGAGGAATCTGAAGGGGAAGCTTCTTCTTCAGGAAACTTAGATGCTGGAGACGGGGGAGTGCAAAAGCCTGAGATGGAGCCTCTAAAAGAATATCCTCCGTCGCTTGAGGCCCAACAAGCACAGTCCGAATTGTCTTCTCTTGTTGAGGATCAGTACCAAGAGGAGACAAGAGTCGATCCTACTGTGGGAGATGATGAAACTACTGGAGGTGATCCAGAATTGAACCAAGAATTAGCTGTAAAAAGTTTCACTACAGTTGAAATACTGGACAATCCTGTGGAGCCATCAACTGAAGGAGATGCTGGAGACATACTTGAACTTTCAATAGAAGCTGGGGAGATGATAACATCCTCTACTGTTGTCACCGATCCAGTACCAATTTCTGATAAGACAATGTCAGGATCTGAACTAGCTCCTATAGTTGTCATCACACCCATTGATATTACCGCCGCCAGAACTCCAGAAACGGCTGGGGTGACAAATATTGATGAAGTTGACACTGAGGTCCTTGGGAACCCGACAACAATAGCAACATTATCGGTTCCATCCTCATCTGTTGTTACACCGGTTGGAGATATAATCCCTGAAACTTCCAGGGATCTATTGGCTATAATGGTGGTAGCAACAACGACTTCGTCTCATCTTGCTGTTGTACCCCCGATGTCTGCTTCTGATCTCCAAGAAAAAGACCTGTTGGATATTGTTGCCAAGCCAAGCTCCAGTACGAAAATGAATCTCCTAGTTGAGATTTATACCGACACATTTTACAAAAGTTTGGCAACCTTGATAAAAATGGTCCTAAACGAGGGCCTCAATTATGAGACTTTGAAGACGGCAATGTCTTCGACCATCAATAACGTTGCTCTGTTCAGGGATACAGAGAGAGCTACCAAATTGGAGAAAATTGTGGAGGACCTCGAACAACCAATCAGAGAATATCTCAGGCTGTCAAGTAGAACTGTAGAAAGTCTTATTGAGGAGGAATATGAAGCCTTAACAGCCGATTTCCTTACTCGGGAAGCTACATACAATGTATCTCTTCGTGAACATAGTCTGAAGGTTGCCAAAGAGAAAGCAATCTTGGCTGGGATAAAGCCCTCACTTCATAGTCACAGGGTAGCTTATGATGCTCTGAACATAGATATTCAGAACAAAAATCATGAAATCCACGAGTTCGAGGCAGGGTTGGCTCGCCTTAAGGCTGAAAGAGACAGGATGATCGAAGCTCAAAATCTGTACCTTACCCAGAGCTCGGTTTTAGAAGAGAAAGCTTATAGGGTTGAATCAAATATCAGGACCCTCGATGAAGCTAAAGAGGGTTTAATAACCACCTTCACTAAGCTTTCTTGCATTTGCACACCTGAGGCTCGACGTGCCGAGGCTACAAAGAAAGTTATGAGTTCTTTTGGTAAACGACTAGAAGAACTACGACAGTTACTTCTAGATATCTCTACTCCACTTTAAAAGAATTTCTTGTAATCCATTTTGCAATGTTTCCAAGATGAATGAAATATATATATTTTATGATCCTATCGCTTATTTGAAATAATAGGTATGAGATAGGAGATACTTGTCAGAGGTTATAGGAGCGTAACAAGTCTTTAAATGCATTATATCTATCCAGAGGTAATATGGACATGATAGATAAGTAAATTTAATATTCATCCAATGATCATGAGAACATGATGAAATAATAAATTCAATTAATCATCTGATGAGACAGAAGATTAATCTCTTCTCGAGAATATACAACGCCATCAGAGGTAATATGGACGTGATAGTATGTAAGAACTCAAAGAAGAGTAGATTAATATCTATGCAGAGGTCAAATGAACATGATAGATAAAAAAAAAGTACTCGTCAGAGGTAATATGAACATAACAGTACATAAGGAGTAGATAAATATCTACACAGAGGTCAAAATGATAGGTAGGAAGATTTGATATTCATTCAGAGGACTTAAGATCATGATAAATAACGAATCCTATTTTACGTGCCAACCGGCAAGATATAAGAAAAGAGATGAGTAGTCAGCTTGACCAAACTTTGGTAGCTGAAGGATAATAGGACAGATGTCATTGAATTTCTTCCGAATCAGATGAGCTAGAAGAGAATTCTTCTTGTATATTGTCATCAAAATTGTGAGACGGATCATATCCCAGCCCACGACGAGTCTTCTGGTAAAACGGATCGCCGCATAATGGTAGTCGTCTACCCTTTCCTTGATTAAGACCTTGTATAGTCTTTAAATCATATCCCATATTTTGGATGATCTTAATAGATTATTGACTATATTTGTCAATTCGGATTCTTTCTTTATTTTTATCCTTCAGATCATCTGTCCGAGTAACAGGGATATTTCTGGCCAGGCCAAATACAATTTGGCGCTTGTTTTTCTTATCAGATGGGACCACAAAACAGGATTCTTCGTATCGTCTGAAAGTCACGCAAGCTTGTGATGAAGCGGCTACAGGAAGCAGATAGGGAAAAAATGTCAAGAACTTTTGAGCATAAGGTCCAACATCAACATGGGGAGGGAAAGAATTCTCTTTATGATCAATGTATAAAATTTCTTCCGGCTCTATGTTGTTTTTGTATTGATGGCTTTGATCATCAGAAGATAAAGTCATTCTCTCAATAAACTTGACAGCCATATACTCGAAAAGGAAATCTTCATTGATATCAAAGAGATGAGCAATATTTACATCATTTACAGTCTGGTTGCTACGCTTCAGATTAGTCAACGGTGGACCATCATCCGTCTTCTGCGTAGAATTGCCAATATTGACGATCAATGGTGATTCTAGATCATTCGTACCAGAAGTACGCCCTTTGACTTTGATCATGAAAGGTTGAACTTGGCTCTTAGCAGGAATTTTTATTGATTCCTCAGATGAAGTTTGAGTTCTTCCTTTAACCTTGATTATCAAAGGTTGATCATTGACAAGTTGAGATTGGATTCGTCCCTTGACCATGATCTTCAAGGGTTGTTCCTCTGGTGGATCTTCATTAATAGACTGATCCTCGGGTGATGATTCTTCAGCTATGTCTGATATCTCTTTCATATGCTCTTGTTTATAAAGCCTTGAATCAGAGAAGTAGGCTTCGACACCCTTGAAAGGATTAATATCAGCAAATTCAGTTTTCACAACTCCTTGGGAATCCACATATTTGAAGCATTGGTGGAGAGTTGAAGGCACAATATTGTGCTCATGAATCCACGGTCTTCCAAGAAGAATATTGTAGGATACATCCGTGTTGATAACATAGAAAGTTACCATGGATCGAAGATCACCAATCTGCATCTGTAACCGAATCTTCCCCAGTGGCTTACTCTTGCCAGAGTTAAAACCAACAATGGTGGTACTAGTGTAAGTTAATTCACTAGTAGGAATCCTCAGGGGTCTTAGCATACTCTGAAAAATTATGCTAATTGAGGACCCGGGATCAATATAAATCCTGTCAATTTCAGTGGATCCGATATATCCAGTGTAGCACAGAGGTCTATCATGCTTGTTGTGTTTCAATAGCATATCCTCTTGTGTGAAGATGATGTTGGGAATTGCTTCCATCACGCTATGACATTGTGGACATGACACTGGCATATTATCGGGAGTCTTGAGTTGAGCTAAGCATGAATCTGCTTGAAGTAAAGCTTCACTCAAGGTCTCTCTGCTTTCTCTGGAGAGGCGAAGCAGTTCAAATATAGACAATCTAGCCGGAGTATTGGCTAACTGAGCTAGAATATCGAATTTGTGAGGCTTCATTGTTACCCCCTGACTGGAAGCAGACTTCAATGGGATATCAAAGCGCACTGCTTTCTGTTTCCCCTTTTCAACCACAGACGGTTTAGCAGGAACAGGAGAAGATTGAACCGGTAGTGTTTCCACTACATCTTCTGCTTCTTTGGAGGATCCCTCATAGTCTTTGTGGTACTCTTTTCCAGATCTTGTACCAGTAAAAGTTTCTTCTTCAGACTCAGGAGAAGAAAGTACCATATTACAGGATTTAGTCTTTCTTCCTTTAGCCTTCTTCTTGTGAGGAATTTCAGAACCCAATCCAGCGGTAGAATTCTGATTTTGAATTTGTAAAGGAAGATGGATTCATTTATCATGGTTCAAACCTTCTGCCTTTTGAAAGTCATAACCCATCTTCTTCATGAGAATAACAGATTGCTGACTATACAAATGGATAGGCAATGGACTTTGAACAGGCGTTTCAGCACAGGACGAGGAATAAATCTCTGCAACTATAGGAGAATGAAGTACAGACGTCTCCGTAGTTAAGGAAGAAGAAGGATTCGAGATACGAGGAGAAATCCCTGTTAGAGCTTTTTCATAAGCAGCAAAGACTTGTTGTGCCCGGTATAAAGGAACACTATTCATGGCTAGCCACTGCTGATGAGTAAGCTTGAGCTTAGTAGGAGGAGCTAAACTTGGAGGGCAGATGTTTAGTCCTTTCAGTCTATCTTCCAGAGGGAGGCCGTCCCATAGATGATCCAAGTCATCAGAATCTGGAATAATATGAGAGATCATGTTGCAAGTTTTGACTTTCTTGCCTTTCTTGGATTTTGAAGTTTTACCTTCATTTTCCAGTTCAGGCACTAAGTCAGGATGTACCCACATGATTTTACCATTCTTTAATGTGAGAGGCAGCAATTCTGTATTTTCTTCCCTGGCAGGCAGGATATTCACAATCTTCATCGTCGCCTTCGGAATTGGTATAATTCTATCTGGGACTTGCTGTGGAGGAAAATCCCCAAACTGAAGAGAAACCATATTGGTTGTCACCGTATGATCATCATTGGTTAAAGCGATGGCGCCACCATTTATCAGCTCTTGGATCTTTTTTTTCAAGACATAGCAAGCACTGGTAGGATGATTAATGTATCTATGATAGATACAATACTTGGGATTGTCAGTCAGATTCATCTCATTAGGCCTTTTTGGCTCTGGAATCTGAAGTTTACCACTTTTCACCAGACATTGGAATATCCATGTGATATCGCTTTCGTCAAAGGAGTATTCTTCCTTTGGCCTGGAAGATTCTTGATTGCTTGATGTCGTCTTGTTCTTGGAAAGATTGACCATAAGAGTATCTTTTCCTTTCACATTACGATTGCCGGGATTACTGCCAGGATTATTTTTCTTCCCTTTATCTTCTGAAGCGAAAATCATCCCATGTTCGCGAGCCAACCTACCATTGGTCTCGGCAGAAACTGCTGCTATGATGAACGAAGCCCAATCTGTGAATTGGGAACCTGTGAAGACAGCGATGGATGGTCGCAGATTCATCTTGCACGTGTCAATCAACGCTGAATCTGGCATACCAGGAGGCATCTTTAGAGTAGCTTGTCGGAAACGTTCAATGAATGTCCGAGTATCTTCTTTCTCCTTTTGTTTGATTTCTATCAAGGAGGACATGTTCATGTCCATACCTCTTTCATAGAAGCGGGAGAGGAACATTGCTTTGAATTCGTCAAAAGACGAAATAGAGTTATCGGGTAAGCTACGATACCAGTCGTAAGCTGAACCCGTCAGACATCCGATGAACACTCGAGTGAGAAGAGCATCATTTTTCTGCAAATGTACAGTCATAATATCAAAGTAGTTGATATATTGACTGGGAGATGCTTTTCCATCGAACAAAACCATGGATTGTGGTTTGAACTTCGGTGGAAAGGGTACATCATTCCAATGAGGAGGATAAGGTTGCTTAATCCCTAGCCTCTGGAGTTGATCTTTGTGCCTTAAAACTTTAAACTGTGCTTTTAAGTTCACACACTGCTTGAATGGCTTTACTGGTTTGAGGAAGCACATTTGACTGAGTAGTCGTTGGATGCACCATGACCCCCACTGGAGGTGGTACATCTTCTGGAATAATGGGATCCGGAGATGCAGAATTTTGATTAGCAGCAGGCTCTTGAATGTTCAAAGGTATTTCAGCCCCTTGACTATCTTGAGTTTGTGCTGCTACTGGTACCGGTGTCACTACTGTCGGTTGAGCAGATTGCTGATTCAAAATTATTTGACGCATGCTTTGCACCATATTAAGCATATCCTTCAGTGATTGTTCAACAGCAGTGAGACGTTGTTCTGTATTAGCAGATGACGTTTCTGGTTCATCTCCAACAGCGTAGGATTTAACCTCTCTTGAAGATACAGAAAGGTTTGTATAGAAGTACGAATCCACGCTATCGGTATCAGACTCAAAAGATTGAGTACCCCCAGCCTCTGAATCAGAAGTCTGCAATTGTCTTCGTCTTCTTGATCGAGTATTCTGATATACTCCTTCAAAGGAATCAAGAAGCCTGTTGAACTGTTGTTGACTTGGAGTTTGGGACGTATTCCGTCTGGGATATCGTCCTCTGTTAGTATGAGATGCCATGTTGACTGACACATATGGCAACTCATGTTCTTGGTCTTCAGCTTGATGTGGAGGTACATTGAAACTCAATCGATCAAAAACTGATCGTCTTGAAGCCGAACAACAACAGTTGATCACAACCTGGTGATATTCTCAAAGATATTTTTCTTGGGGGAATGTCACCGGAGATTGTCTATTCTTACGCTTTTGCATTAGCAATTCGCATAAATCAGAAGGAGTGGATGAAGTATTCTTCTTTACTATATTGGGGGTAGAAAAACATTTAGTCCCTTGTGTATAAAGAAGATTACTGGCTGCATTCGCAGAACCAATTTGTACATTTCTACGCGTTTGGAGTTGTGTGCGTAAATCTTGAGATTTAGCACGCATGACTCCATTTTCTTGGCGTGTGATTTGTAAATTTGGTACCTTGCGTAAAGCAGTATAAGAAGGTTGTTGGTGTAGAACAGAAGTTGTACCAACAATATTTTTACGCTGCACACGTTTAGATACATTCACATTCGACATGTGAGCATCATTGTAAATTTCATCTACACTGTCATAGACAGGAGATTGATCTTTACGCATGGAACGTAAAATCTTGTTATCTACCACGTTACCAACGGGAGATTTTGTTTTACGCGAGGAGCGTAATTTATTTGGGCCTACCACGTCACCGACGGGAGACTGATTCTTACACCTAGAAGCACAAGCTTTAGAGTCTGCCCCATTACGAATGGGAGTTTCATTCTTATGAACTGAGCGTAAAATTTGGTTCTTACCCACTGAGCGTGAAACTTGATTTTTACGCAGTGGGTGTGAAACCTGATTATCTTCACCGTTACAAACGGAAGAAAAATCGTCACACTTCGAGTGCAACTTTGAAGTAGGGACTGCCTCGTTATGAACGGGAGCCCCTACGACAGGAGTGGGAAGAATCCCCTTGTCATCAGAAGCAGCAGAGAGATCAGAAATCATTTTGGATTTGGGAATCCAAACTTTTCGTACTTTGCGAGACTTTTGAACATTGGAATGGCGAGAACCACCCCCAGTTCGGAGCATTTCTTCATAGGCAGTCTGGTCGAAGTGTACCACCAGAGTCTTCTTGGTCGAACCGACCGAAACATCATCATATTGAGCAATCACCTCCTCGTCAGAGGAGAAGGTCGTTCCCAGCAGAGTCGCCATTTTTGTTTCGATTAACAAAATGCCTTGGAGGAATTGGCTTTTGAAAACAAAAACAAGAAGAAAAGTACGAGAAGTACAAATTTGTTTCTGGAAAAGTATTGCTATGGAAGTCTGATTCGTAAAGGATCACTTTGTTCCTTGGACCATATGATGATGATGAAGATCACTGCTTGAAGTAGAACAACTTGGAAGAACTAATGCACCAGAAAGGTATCGACGTACTTGGGCACTGATGGCGAGGCCGAATGCTTTCCTGCTTTACTTCACTTTGTTCTGGAAGAAAAATTGAAGAAGGATGCTCTAGAGAATCAAAATCTCGAAGCTCTGATCTCTGTATTCTCTCCTGTCTCTCCCTGTCTGTCCCTGTGTATGAGAAAAATAAGTCTATTTATAGACTGGGGCTTTCCTCTGTATGTGCTGACACGTGTCCCATCATTTCAGTAAGAATAGGATACATGTACACACGTTCTTCGAAATAGGTGGCATGAAGACCACGTAGGCACACCACGTTCCAAACTGGCCAGAACGAATCGGGCGTAAAAAGATGAGCATAAACTAGCTCTGTCATAGGTTTCCAGCGTAAAGTGGTTATCGAATAAGCTTGAGCGTAAAATGGCTCAAATAGACTTCACGCACACATTGTTTCTTATGAGCGTAAGGACTCATGTAAAACCCCGTGCGTAAAAGAAACCATTCAGTGAGCGTAAAGTAGCTCTATCTCTATAAACGACAACAATGGTCTTTGTATGAGACAAATTCCATAGAATCCTGTGGTAAATGCCATCATTGATATCTTCATGTCAAAGTCTGCATTAAATGCGAGATTTGATAGCTTTTGTCCAGCGTGAAAGAGGCTGCTCAGTCCTTGGCGTAAAATCACCGGTGTATACCCAAGCGTAAAAAGGTCAATCTGCTTAGGCGTAATACAATTAGCCTTGTCTTGGGCGTAAAGAAATTACCCGCTCTGTTAGGCGTAAAGCGGGCCACTTATGAATGAGATGACTCTTTCTTTGAAGCACTTTTGACGCTCCTACAACTGGAGAGCGGGGGGATGACTAAGCCAGCTACGTATTACGGGTAGATGAATACCGTATAATACGATCAATGCTGTCTAACCAGACGAGGGGGTGCATACTACATAAAGGTCTTACTATGGTCATTTCACATCTATTGTCTCAATCATTCAAGCAAGAAACAGTAATAGAGAACATGTAAGATAAAGCAGTAAGGCGTCCCAAACGCTCAGTCAAAATGTTCTTGAGATCTGGCTTTACAAAACATAGCCAGATGGTATAGCAAGTATACACAATTGTTATCAGCTGCAGTCTGACTTAATTACAATTATGTAAAAGTAAGTACAAGACGATCCGACTAACATGTCGGTGCTAAACGGCTAAGTATAAAGGTACATAACAAAACGAGCGGCGAAGTAAGGGACCCACTCGAGTCCTCCTGCGATCATTCCCCTAGTATTGACCATCTTGGAGGTAGAAGTACGCTGGATCCTCAGGAACCGGCTCTAAATCTGGCCATGCAAAACCAGAGAGGTTAGACCTCTAATAGCAAGTACCACAAGGAAGGACGATAGGAAGGACACAAACCAGTAAGTAAAAGAATATAATAATAGATCTCTGCTTGCTACTAGGATTCACATCACATCACGACACTTCGAACCAACCTCCCAACCAAACAAGGACAGAAGTTGGCCCGTCATGTCCTGACAATCTGATTATCCCAGTTAGGCAACAGAGTAGGTACAGTACACAAACAAATCATCTTGAACGGCCAATCAAATTCTACGGCTTGCTATTATGAGTCCCAAGTTATCCTAGAATAATACAATAAAGATTCCTCAGTTCTTACTGTGTGCGAGCAAGGCTAGTCTATCCAGTCAATCATGTGTGCCATGCATGAATTAGACGAGTCCTACCAGGACGCCCGTCAATATATAATATACAATAATAAAAGCAGATACCGTTCCCTGCCCGTGTGGCAGATTTACAGTATCTGTGGGAACCTGCCGGCCCGTCGGGTACTACTCGTCCCAAGGGGGCTGCCATGTAAGAACTCGGGAATCCATTCTCTCCATGCAATCATTATTCTATTTAACTTAATAGTCCCTACGTTTGAGTGAAATCCCATGCCGTAGATCATGGTCATTCAAATGAGTACTTTCGTACGGGGTACGATATGCACGTCCCTACAACGATACCAGTGCGGTTAGGTTACAGGTTTTACATAGCGTAATGCAACAATCAAATCTAACCCCGGTAATCATGCCTTGACCATAAAGTACACATGCTTCTTTTGTAGAAAATAAGTAAATAAATAATTAAATAAATAGATTGAAGCCTGCATGTGCACGTATGTCAATATTCGGGATCAGCCAGTCGATTGCAATAGTTCATAACATGAACGTGTCTCATTCATTCATTTCAATAAGACGACTAGCCAGTCTCTTAGTTCCAACTAGGAACGCATGATCAATTTAGTCAAGATAACCATCGTCATTAATGGTGACAAGGCATGAAAGTCATTTAGCATCAAATAGGGTCGAGTCTATAACTCTCGAGGTCAAGTTCCAGTCTTACTGGGTATCCATAAACCAATCAAGACGCTGGTCACTAATACACAATCATTAACATGCTATGATTTCAAGTTCATGAAAAAGGCGTAAGGATATAATAGGAGAATTATCAGGCTACTATTAGATGAATAATTTATAAAGCAATAGAAACACCAAGGTCAGGAAGTCACGCTGACGAGTCTAAGCTAGTCCAAAAGTCACGCAAGAAGTCTCTGCTAAGACCAACAAGTCACGCTAAGTCTAGCATGAAGAAGTAAGCGTAAAAGGAGTACACTCAGGTAAGCGTGGGCGTGAAAAGTGAAGCGTGACAAGTGATTCACGCACGCACACTCAGCATGAGGGTGAAAAGTCACGCACGCCAAAAGTCACGCACAATGTGATCGTGAAAAGTCACGCACGCAAGCTCTGGGACATGAGCGTGAAAAGTCATGCACGTAGTACAAAGACAGGAGCGTGACTCAAAATTCACGCAGACAACGCGAGCGTGACTGAAAATACACGCACGCAAACGCGAGCGTGACTAAAAATACACGCACGCACAGAGTGGACGTAACTCAAAAGTCACGCAGACACGCACAGTGTGAACGTAACTCAAAAGTCACGCAGACACGCACAGAGTGAACGTAACTCAAAAGTCACGCAGACACGCACAGTGTGAATGTAACTCAAAAGTCACGCAGACACGTACAGAGTAAACGTAACTCAAAAGTCACGCAGACACGCACAGACATGAGCGTGACTGAAAATACACGCACGTTCATGAGAACGTTAGCGTGACTAAAATACACGCAAACACGTAAATACGTGTGCGTGACTGGGCTGATGTTTTACGCGAGCACGTAAGAACGTGTGCGTACAACATCTCCCGAACTCGCCCTATGGAGCCTTCGTTCCAGCCAGAAAATGAAGTTCCCAGCCAGAAAACACGCTAAGTTGGGAGATCAAAGACCCATGACAACCGAGAATATAACAAATTAGATCTAGAGAAAACAAGCCATAGAAATCAAAAATGCCAAGAACTAAACTCTCTCAGGATCATGAGAGGAAGAATAATGATCCATAAAAATGGATGATGAGAAGCAAGTTTGCACTTGCCTTCTCCTGCTGCTGGTAGGTGGTGGAGAGTAATGAGAGGAAGAAGAAGAAGTAATGGTGAGAATGAAGTAATGAGGAGAGAGAAAGAGATGGAAGCTTTAAATAGGAAAGGGGTGGTAGGTGGGAGCTAATGGGCCGGGTTGTCCACCACCAATCCGAAACCCAATGAGGCCGAACCAAATAAGCAAGACTAAAAGCAGGAAATAAAAGCAGAAAGAAAATACAGAAATAAAATTGCAGGAAATAAATTAACATGGAATTTAAAGAGCAGATAATTAATTAACATGAAAATTTTAAAGGAATTTAAATACAGAATAATACATGATAAATACTAAATAAATACTCATGAGTTGTACATATATAAAAATACGCATTCCGGGAACGGGGAGTGACATCTCTACCCACCTTAGAAAAATTCCGTCCTCGGAATTTCAAATCCAAGCAGGATAGAAATATCAGAGCTAAACTAATACAAGCAATTCTAGCGACCAAGCAATCATTATTACCATATCAAAAGCAAGTACTATGTAAGTAAATCCATCAATCTACGATATCAGGTAGTTCTATCCATAAGGCGATAAGCATGAAGAATCACGACAATCAAGGTATACAGAAAGAGATATACCTTGTGAGTCAAACATGTGTGGATACCGTGATCGGATATCATCCTCACGTTCCCACGTTGACTCTCCCAAGGAGTGATGACCCCAAGCAACACGGATAAGACTAATTATTCGGTTCTTGAGTATCTTCTCTCTTTGGTCCAAAATGGACACAGGCTGTTCCTCGTAAGACAGGTTGGTACCAACAACCAGCTCAGAGTGGTCGAGGACATGGCTTGGGTTCGATACATACCTACATAATTGAGATACATGAAACACGTCATGCACCTCTCGTAACGAAGGTGGGAGTGATAAACGATAAGCAACATCGCCTATCCGATCAAGGATAACGAATGGGCCCACGTACCGCGAACTCAATTTCCCGCGAACGCCAAATCTAATGACCCCACGAGTAGGTGAGATCCGCAAGAATACGTGGTCCCCAACAGAGAATTCTAACGGCCTACGATGCTGGTCCGCCCAATGACGATGTCGGTCCTGCGCAACTCTAAGTCGCTCTCTAATTCCCTTAACTACTTCAACCGTCTGAATAATCATTTCTGGGCCTAGCATCTTCCTCTCCCCGATATCATCCCATGCAAGCGGTGACCTGCACTTCTTACCATATAATGCTTCGAATGGCGCCATCTGGATACTGGCCTGATAACTATTGTTGTATGAGAACTCGACCAAGTGCAGGTGACTCTTCCAAGACCCTCCAAAATCTACGGTGCAAGCTCACAACATGTCTTCTAAAGTCTGAATCGTTCTTTCTGATTGTCCATCCGTCTACGGATGGTAAGCCGTGCTAAATCTTAGCTTGGTACCCAGACTATGATGTAAGCTCTTCCAGAAATGTGATGTAAAGCGGGTATCTCGATCCGACACAATACTGACAGGGACTCCATGCTGCCTGACTATCTGTTGCATATACAATTCTGCCAACTTTTCTGTAGATTGTCCTACTCTGAAAGGAAGAAAGTGTGCTACCTTCGTAAGTCGGTCCACTATCACCCAAATAGCATCCTTACCACTTGGTGATCTCGGTAAACCGGTCACAAAGTCCATTGTAATATGCTTCCATTTCTATTCCGGGATAGGAAGCGGTTGTAATAATCCAGCTGGCCTCTGCTGTTCTGCCTTCACTTGCTGACATACCAAGCAATGGGAAACAAATCTAGCTATCTCTCTCTTCATTCTGTTCCACCAGAAATGCTGCTTGATATCTTGGTACATCTTGGTCCCTCCAGGGTGAATAGAATACCGAGAACTGTGAGCTTCTGCCATAACCTCCTGTCTGATATCTCCACTAGGCACACATAAATGCGATCCAAACCTAAGTGTACCATCTTCATGAATCCTCATCTCCTTCCTGAGTCCTGACTCACATTCTGCCCTAAGCTTCTGAATTCTTGGGTCCTGTGCCTGAGCTGTCTTGATCCTGTCTACTAAGTCGGATTGAACTTGCAGGCTAGTTAGAACTCCTACATCACTAGGGAGTATAACTTCGATGTCCATCTCCTGAAGGTCTTCTAAGATATGCTTCTGTGTTGTTAACATAAATGCGCCGCCTCTCCTGCTAAGAGCATCTGCTACTACATTAGCCTTGCCTGGATGATACTGAAGCTCCGCTTCATAATCCTTGATCAACTCCAACCATCTTCTCTGCCTCATGTTTAGTTCCTTCTGAGTAAAGATGTACTTCAGACTTTTATGGTCTGTGTACATCTCCACTCGGTCACCATATAAGTAATGCCTCCATAGCTTCAGAGCAAATACTATTGCTGCCAACTCCAAATCATGAGTTGGGTAATTCTTCTCGTGGTCCCGAAGCTGCCAGATGCATATGCTATCACCTTCCCATGTTGCATAAGGACACATCCAAGTCCTTTACCTGACGCATCACAATATACTGTAAAACCTTCGGGCCCAACTGGCAATGTAAGAATAGGTGCTGATATCAACTTCTGCTTCAAAGTCTCAAATGATGCCCGACATTCTGCCGACCAATCAAATGGCACATCCTTCCGGGTCAAGCGGGTCATGGGCACTGAAAGCCTTGCAAAGTATGACACAAACCTTCTATAATATCCTACCAATCCCAAGAAACTCCGTACATCTGCTACGGTCTTGGGTACTGGCCAACTCTCTACTGCTTCTACCTTCTTGGGATCTACTGCTACTCCAGCTCCTGAGATGATGTGACCCAAAAATGAAATGTGATCCGACCAAAACTCACACTTGCTGAGCTTGGCATACAACTGGTTCTCTCTCAGAACCTGCAACACTTTTCGGAGGTGGTCTTCATGCTCCTCTTCACTAGCAGAGTATACGAGAATGTCGCCAAGAAACACAACGACAAACTGGTCTAAATATGGCATAAAAATGCGGTTCATCAAATCCATGAATATTGCTGGAGCATTGGTCAAACCAAACGGCATTACTAAGAATTCATAATACCCATACTTCGACCTGAATGCTGTCTTGGGAATATCTTCTTTTCGAACCCTCACCTGATGGTACCCTGAACGAAGATCTATCTTGGAGAAAACTCTGGCTTTGTTCAACTGATCAAATAAGTCGTCGATCCTGGGTAATGGGTACTTATTCTTCACGGTTGCCGCGTTAAGCTTTCTGTAGTCAATGCATAATCCGGATGACCCATCCTTCTTCCCCACAAGTACCACTGGTGCTGCCCACGGTGATACGCTAGCTTGGATGAACTTCTTCTCCTTCAATTCCTCTATGTGCTCATATACCTTGGCCTGCTCTGAATCCGCCATTCTGTAAACCCGATCTGATATCGGTTTAGTTCCTGGTGCCAATTCTATGCTGAACTCAATATCTCTAACTGGTGGTAGACCTGGAAGTTCTTCGGAAAATATATCTAGAAATTCTTCAACTACCTTCGGAATCTGAACTTCCTCCATTGTCGTTACTACTTCCTGCTCTTGTTGAGTTTCCTCTGATCTGACTAAGGTAAATCTCTTCATGCCTGGAATATCAAAAGATACACTCCCTCTACGATAATCTATTGTCGCATGACTGTCTTTCAGCCAGTCCATGCCTAAGATAACGTCGAAATTTCCAACAGAAAATTCTATCAACCGGGCGGGTAAGGAATGCCCGCAAACTATAACGCTACACGCTAAAATAACTCTACTAACCCCTACGAGCCCATTACTAGTGAGTATATTCAACCTCCCTAGCAATGCCTCGAACTCCATTCCTAGTCGTGTCGCAAATCGTGCAGAAATAAATGAATGGGATGCTCCCGAATCAAACAATGCTACTGCGGGATATGAGGCGACGAGAATGTTACCTGCCACAACATCTCCCGATGCCAATGCCTCTTCCAAGGACAGAGTGAATGCTTGCCCTCGACCTCCTTGCTGATTTCCATGCTGCGGCCTAGCCTGGTGCTGCTGCTGGCCCCTTCCTTGATGATGCTGGGGTGGTCTATGCTGGTGTTGCTGCATCGGTGGTCCCTGCTGCCGAAACATCCGAGCCTGCTGCACTAACGGACGCTGTGCCAATGGCCTAACTGCCATCGCTGGTCCTCGATACTGGCCTTCCCCTGGTGCTGGCAGAGCAGGAAACTGCTGCCCTGGTCCTCCTGACCTCAAATTTATGGGACATGTGGTAACCCGATGGTCTGGATTTTCACATATCAGACACAGTCCATTCAATGTCCGACATACATCTCTAGTGTGTCCCATCTTTCCACAATAAGTGTAGCCCGTCGGGGGTTGCTGGTTCTTCCTCTGTTGCTGCCTGGGTGGTGCTGGCCCTCGTATCGCCACATCATGGATACGAATGCCAGGGGATGGTGCTGTTGTTCGGGGTGCTGCTCGCCCTCCTCCTTTAATCTGACTGTGGGACCTCTTCTGACCCCCAGTCCTTGTCGTAAGCCTCTGAATGGTGAGCTCATGCCTTCGAGTCGCCATCAATACTTTATCAAAAGTTTGGTAATTGTGCCCTTCTATCAATTGCAAGAGCTCAAGATGAAACCCTTGCTGAAATCTCATAGCCCTCCGGCTCTCTGTTGCTACCATCTCTGGGGCGAATCTACTCAATCTGTAGAACTCCGCTGCATACGCATCTACTGTCTTGCCGGCCTGCCTGAGGTTGATAAACTTCTGTTGTAGCTCTAACTGTGCCACAACTCCATAGTACTTGGTCTTGAATCTTGCTGTGAAATCGTCCCAAGCCACAGGACGTCTGATGCCCACTTCCTCTGATTCCCACCAATCACGTGCGAGATCCTGAAGTAACAAATTCACTAGATCCACACGCTCTTCTGCCGGTACCTTAGCCGCTGTCAGAATAGTCTCCATATCCTTAAGCCATGCATCTGCCGAGATGGCATCCTCCGTACCCTCGAAACGGTGGGGGTTGTACTTGTAAAACCTGGCTGATGCTCCTGAATCAGCCCTTACTCCTCTTTCCAAAGCCGTCTGCAATCCTTGGTTGAGCAACACATTCTGCTCTTGTAGCTGAGTGTGCATGCGCTGCTGGGCCAACATCTGATGTTGCTGAGCAGCCATCATTCCTCTCATGATCTCCAGAAGGGCTGGTGTGTCCACTTCCACAGGGATAGGTAGAACTACGGGTGGGTTTGGAATATCCGGATACTGCGGTCCAACCGCTGGTTCTACTATCATTTCTTCCTGGATAGTCTCCTGAGGTGAGACTGGCCCTTGTTGCTGACCAACCTGGTCATGTTGCCCATGTTGCCCTTGTTGTTGCTGTCCAGCTCTGACCGATACGGACGAAGGGACCCTAAGAAAAGGGACAAGAGAACAATCAAACGACCGGACAAGAAGGATCAATGAAGTCAAAGGATACCGAAATGTCAAGCGAGAGTTGAGAATAACGAATCAGGAGATCAAGGAGAAACATGTGTGATTGAGACATCCTATAAATTAAAACACCCTACAAGTCTGAAATCAGACCTGCATGGGCCACCACTAAAACCTTGTCACGCCCCAGAACTAGAATACTGGAGAGCGGGGGGATGACTCAGCCAGCTACGTATTACGGGTAGATGAATACCGTATAATACGATCAATGCTGTCTAACCAGACGAGGGGGTGCATACTACATAAAGGTCTTACTATGGTCATTTCATATCTATTGTCTCAATCATTCAAGCAAGAAACAGTAATAGAGAACATGTAAGATAAAGCAGTAAGGCGTCCCAAACGCTCAGTCAAAATGTTCTTGAGATCTGCCTTTATAAAACATAGCCAGATGGTATAGCAAGTATACACAATTGTTATCAGCTGCAGTCTGACTTAATTACAATTATGTAAAAGTAAGTACAAGACGATCCGACTAACATGTCGGTGCCAAACGGCTAAGTATAAAGGTACATAACAAAACGAGCGGCAAAGTAAGGAACCCACTCGAGTCCTCCTGCGATCATTCCCCTAGTATTGACCATCTTGGAGGTAGAAGTACGCTGGATCCTCAGGAACCGGCTCTAAATTTGGCCATGCAAAACCAGAGAGGTTAGACCTCTAATAGCAAGTACCACAAGGAAGGACGATATAAAGGACACAAACCAGTAAGTAAAAGAATATAATAATAGATCTCTACTTGCTACTAGGATTCATATCACATCACGACACTTCGAACCAACCTCCCAACCAAACAAGGACAGAAGTTGGCCCGTCATGTCCTGACATCTGATTATCCCAGTTAGATAACAGAGTAGGTACAGTACACAAACAAATCATCTTGAACGGCCAATCAAATTCTACGGCTTGCTATTGTGAGTCCCAAGTTATCCTGGAATAATACAATAAAGATTCCTCAGTTTTTACTATGTGCGAGCAAGGCTAGTCTATCCAGTCAATCATGTGCGCCATGCATGAATTAGACGAGTCCTAGCAGGACGCCCGTCAATATACAATATACAATAATAAAAGCAGATATCGTTTCCTGCCCGTGTGGCAGATTTACAGTATCTGTGGAAAGCAGCCGGCCCGTCGGTTACTACTCGTCCCAAGGGGGCTGCCATGTAAGAACTCGGGAATCCATTCTCTCCATGCAATCATTATTCTATTTAACTTAATAGTCCCTACGTTTGAGTGAAATCCCATGCCGTGGATCATGGTCATTCAAATGAGTACTTTCGTACGGGGTACGATATGCACGTCCCTACAACGATACCAGTGCGGTTAGGTTGCAGGTTTTACATAGCGTATTGCAACAATCAAATCTAACCACGGTAATCATGCCTTGACCATAAAGTACACATGCTTCTTTTGTAGAAAATAAGTAAATAAATAATTAAATAAATAGATTGAAGCCTGCATGTGCACGTATGTCAATATTCGGGATCAGCCAGTCGATTGTAATAGTTCATAACATGAACGTGTCTCATTCATTCATTTCAATAAGACGACTAGCCAGTCTCTTAGTTCCAACTAGGAACGCATGATCAATTTAGTCAAGATAACCATCGTCATTAATGGTGACAAGGCATGAAAGTCATTTAGCATCAAATAGGGTCGAGTCTATAACTCTCGAGGTCAAGTTCCAGTCTTACTGGGTATCCATAAACCAATCAAGACGCTGGTCACTAATACACAATCATTAACATGCTATGATTTCAAGTTCATGAAAAAGGCGTAAGGATATAATAAAAGAATTATCAGGCTACTATTAGATGAATAATTTATAAAGCAATAGAAACACCAAGGTCAGGAAGTCACGCTGACGAGTCTAAGCTAGTCCAAAAGTTACGCAAGAAGTCTCTGCTAAGACCAACAAGTCACGCTAAGTCTAGCATGAAGAAGTGAGCATAAAAGGAGGACACTCAGGTAAGCGTGGGCGTGAAAAGTGAAGCGTGACAAGTGATTCACGCACGCACGCTCAGCGTGAGGGTGAAAAGTCACGCACACCAAAAGTCACGCACAATGTGATCGTGAAAAGTGACGCACGCAAGCTCTGGGACATGAGCGTGAAAAGTCACGCACGCAGTACAAAGACAGGAGTGTGACTCAAAATTTACGCAGACAACGCGAGCGTGACTGAAAATACACGCATGCAAACGCGAGCGTGACTAAAAATACACGCACGCACAGAGTGGACGTAACTCAAAAGTCACGCAGACACGCACAGTGTGAAGGTAACTCAAAAGTCACGCAGACACGCACAGAGTGAACGTAACTCAAAAGTCACACAGACACGCACAGTGTGAACGTAACTCAAAAGTCACGCAGACACGCACAGAGTAAACGTAACTCAAAAGTCACGCAGACACGCACAGACATGAGCGTGACTGAAAATACACGCACGCTCATGAGAACGTTAGCGTGACTAAAATACACGCAAACACGTAAAGACGTGTGCGTGACTGGGCTGATGTTTTATGCGAGCACGTAAGAATGTGTGCGTACAACATCTCCCGAACTCGCCCTATGGAGCCTTCGTTCCAGCCAGAAAGTGAAGTTCCCAGCCAGAAAACATGCTAAGTTGGGAGATCAAAGACCCATGACAACCGAGAATATAACAAATTAGATCTAGAGAAAACAAGCCATAGAAATCAAAAATACCAAGAACTAAACTCTCTCAGGATCATGAGAGGAAGAATAATGATCCATAAAAATGGATGATGAGAAGCCAGTTTGTACTTGCCTTCTCCTACTGCTGGTAGGTGGTGGAGAGTAATGAGAGGAAGAAGAAGAAGTAATGGTGAGAATGAAGTATGATGAGAGAAAGAAATGGAAGCTTTAAATAGGAAGGGGGTGGTAGGTGGGAGCTAATGGGCCGGGTTGTCCACCACCAATCCGAAACCCAATGAGGCCGAACCAAATAAGCAAGACTAAAAGCAGAAAATAAAAGCAGGAAGAAAATGCAGAAAAAAAATTACAGGAAATAAATTAACATGGAATTTAAAGAGCAGATAATTAATTAACATGAAAATTTTAAAGGAATTTAAATACAGAATAATACATGATAAATACTAAATAAATACTCATGAGTTGTACATATATAAAAATACGTATTCCGGGAACGGGGAGTGACACTTTATATTTTCCAACATGATATGAACTGCGTGAGATGTATTGTGCTTGCTCCTGTCCTGACTGGACCTGTTGAAAATATTACAGATGATGATGGGGACTGCCCTACTTTCTATGGGGCATATGAGGGTGACATTCAGGAGCCTGAGGAGCATCTAGCTCAGTAGAGGGTGCCTAGTTTAGTCTAGTATTTATAGTTTTCTGTTTGTATCGGATTGTTCCAATTGTTACTTGAGACTTAGTTTTATTCAGGACTTGTATTTATTTGTGTTGAACAATTATTTTGTGTGGTGTGATAACTCTATTTATATTCAGTTTCTTCCTTTTATCTGATTCCATATCGTGCTCTATCTTTCCTAAACTAGGGATTGAGATATAGAGCTAAGATGTTATATTATACCTCCGTGCGGAGATGACAGGTTTATATATCTTGTTGTTAGATGTTAGATGTTATAGATAACCTATACAGCGTTCTACCGCCGATACTGCGACGTAGGCTGGACGTACCCACGTTCTCGTGCCCCTAAACAGGGTACGGGTCGTGACAAGATTTGACTTGTTTTAGATTCTCTATTAGAACCTTTGGCTTGTAATATAATAGAGATTGGTTATTTAAATTTGAGACTTGTATTTTGATTTTGTATTAGTTGTTGTTATTGAGACTTTATAGATGTTTAGACTTCTTTTATATCTTTTCCTGCTTTAGATTATGATTGAGTATTTACTATATATACTTGTCCTCCATTTAGAGTTGAGATCTATGACAGGTACATTATATCTTTGTGTGAGTTTGTTAGTTAACGACCTAGACAGCGTTCTACCACCGATTCTGCGGCATAGGCTGGGTGCTATTACGCACTCGTACCCCTATACCATGTGCGGGTCGTGACAATAAAGGCACAAATTGATGATTTAGAAGAAAATGGTTTCATTCGATCGAATACTTTGCTCTAGGGAGCATCGGTACTGTTTATTCTCAAGAAGGATGAGACTATCAGGATGTACATAGATTACCGAGCCCTTAACCACATCACCATCAAGAATAGATGTCCTTTGCCTCAGATTGATGAGCTCTTTGATCAGTTGAGTGGAGCTAAGGTCTTTTCCAAGATAGACCTATGATCCGAATATTACCAAGTGAAAGTCAGGGAACAGGATATTCCTAAGACTGCTTTCAATACCCGGTATGGACAGTATGAGTTCCTGGTTATGTCGTTCGGACTCACCAATGTCCCATATGTCTTCATGAATCTTATGAACAAGGTTTTCCACTAGTACTTTGATAAGTTCGTGGTGGTCTTCATAGATATATTGATCCATTCCAAGACACCTAAGGAGCATGAGGAGCATTTGAGGATAATTTTGGAGACTTTGAGGAAGGAGAAATTATATGGAAAACTCTGGAAATATCAATTCTTCCTAGACAGAGTAAAGTTTTTAGGGCATGTAATGACTGGAAAAGGCATAGCAGTGGATCCAAAAAAGATCGAGACAGAAAAGTCATGGGCTACTCCTAGTTCAGTTGCAGAAATTAGAAGCTTCTAAGGTTTGGCAGGATATTATAGGAAATTTGTGCAGGATTTTGCCATGATTGTAGAACCGATGGCTAGGCTCATGAAGAAGGATAAGGAATTTGTCTGGATAAAGGCATGTCAGGAAGATTTTGAGGAATTGAAGAAGAGGTTGTGTCGCGACCCGCACCCGGATATACGGGTACGAATACGTGGGCCACGCCCAACCTACACCGCAGTATCGGCGGTAGAGCGCTGTCAAGTATACTATACTAACTACGACATCTAAAGATCCATAACTAAAAATGTACTCATGTCACATCACGAAAACTAAGGAAGATAAGACAAGAAATAATAACAATATCACTAGAACAACTAGAATCTACAATGATCATATGAGACAGGAATAAAACAGAGGAAAATAATAACAAAACTAATAACTACCAGACCTAGAACTCCTGAGAGACAACTCACGATAAAGAATACCGAGAACCACCCCAGCTAGCAACATCCTGAAGTCCAATACTGAGGGCACAACTACTCCTAAAATTTTGTCAACATATCCAGTCAGGATGGAACGAGCACAAGTCTCAAATAATAGTTCTAATTAGACGATATTGAAAATGTAGCAGTAAATAGAGAGAATATACTAGGTAAAGTAGAGCGTACATGCATCCTGACAGGGTATATCCAAAACTGTAATAAGATAAGACAAGAGAACAGTGTATAACATGTACGAATATCTGGAACTGCTATCTATGTGGGTTTAGCACTAGTTTCAATATGTGATCGGCTTAAAACTTGATACAATATTTGGCCTGGCTAATCATACGTGAGTGTATGATTAACACTATACAATGATGATACAATATAATACTGTGGGGTATTGATCACATATCTACGCTAGCACCCCCATCCATGACTAATATAGTGGATCCAGTCATGACACGTCATGACACGCATTCTCTTTTAAGTAGCTCTCCTTCATAGGAATCGTGTCTATACAATGAACAAGGAAACAAGGAAGACTTGCACAAGGCATACCATATATAAGAGAAATAACATCTTATGACGGGATCCAAAAAAATACCAATCCGTGTGAACAATGTGTCAAGAGAACAAGGATATCTACACTAAATACTAGAAACAAAGACGATATCATAAAACAGAATTATTATCAGAGAATGTACTCGCCTGTGATGTGATGGATAAGTCGACTGAGTCTAAGAACAGTGCCTCGAGGACCTATAGATGGAATACTGTATTAATATAAGGGTTTGGAAGTAAAATCAAGTCATACTAAGTCAAACTAGGTCAATCTAAGTCAATAGTTCACTTACAGTTGACTTTCGGTCTACTGGTCAACTTCGGTCAACTCTAGGTCAAACTTGACTAACGTTGACTAACAGTTGACTTTAGGTCAACTGGTCAACTCTGGTCTAGTTCTAGTCAATTTTAGGCTACGGTTGACTTCCGGTTGACTTTTGGTCAAAATAGTCAACTGTGGTCAACCAAGGTCAAAACTAGTCTAACCTAGGTCAATGTTGACTCTACTTCGACGTTCATTCAAGCAGTCAACCATGGTCAAACAGGGTCAAGGCTAGTCTCTATAAATATCTATAAGTTCAACATATCAATTTCAGTGATTGTGAAATCACTGGAATCGATGGATCTCAAAATACCACAAAAGGAGAAAGATTATAATAATAGGGTAAAAACTTACAGATGTTGTCGGATGGTGAAACAACCATTACCAACGTGTCCAGAATGGTCAAAATAGCTAGAATACCTATCCATAAGTCCAATTTGGACACAGGGACAAAAAGGTAATTTCGA
The DNA here is from genome assembly GCA_029216955.1 of Iris pallida. Lineage (NCBI taxonomy): Eukaryota > Viridiplantae > Streptophyta > Magnoliopsida > Asparagales > Iridaceae > Iris > Iris pallida. Next base: position 12,844,288 of record JANAVB010017599.1, read on the forward strand.
GTCAAAACGGTATCCGTATCGGACCCACTTTGCACCGAAAAATGTGCAAGAATACTACTCCACTAAACCTAACAAATTATATGTCCACGAATCCAGAATGACGATACGAACCCAACGATATATCCAGAATTGGATTTCGTTGATCCGATCTCAAATTGGTCCGTTGACGAGGACATTAAAATTCTGATTTGTACGGAAAAGCGTGCCAAAACAAATGTCCACTAAAACCTAGCAAATTATATGTCAACGAGTCCAGAATGACGATACGAACTCAACGGTATATCCGGAATTGGATTCCGATGAGCCGACGTCAAAAAGTCCCGTTAACCCGGACTGTGGGACCCACTTTGCACCGAAATGCGTACCAGGGCCCACGTCCTCCAAATCTAACAAACTTTATATGAAAACGTGCTAGAACGATGCCACGAGTCTACTGGTGGTGTCAGAAATTGAATTCGGAGTCCCGGGTTCAAAAATGGAATTTAACAAGTTGGAATTTACGAATTTGGATGGCCAACTTTGGCGTCGAATTCAACCAATCAAACGTGCTCACAAAGAAACGAAACTGGAGGGGTAGGAAGAGGGTTATACCAGCTTCGCATAGGAACCAATGGCACGCCAGACAGAGCTGCGATGGAGGAGATACGAACCGACGCAGTTGGCTCCGCAAAACTGTTCAAAAATAACATAATTTAAACGGTTAAATTGGTGGCCGGTTTTGATGTATCAAACGATAAAATTAACGGACAAAAATTGAGGGACGTAAAGATGGATATACCGAGATTGTGACGGAGCAAAGAAATCGCCGATCTAATGGTCGAATTTCCCGAAAAATGTGCGCGAAGTCGCTGCGACGGAACGCTATTTCTGGATCCATTCCGAGCTCGCGCCGACGGAAACCCGTGCCAAACACACGAATCAGCTATTTAACGCGTCGGGGAGGACGGCGGTGGCCATGGGGCCTGCCTGGGGCATGCGCTCGGTCGAGTGAGGAGGCTCGCCGGCGGCGGCGGGGACCGCGGCTGCACCGGTGGCGGCGACATCGCGTGCTGGCTCGCAGCTGCTGCTGCGTTGGCTGCTGTTTTGCTGCTGCGCTGGCCGCATGGGGGGGTTGTCAGCCTGGTGCGGCGACGCAGCCAAGGGGCACGGTGGGTCATGGGGGTTGCCCAATGACGGAGGGGTGGTGTCGGTTGAATGGTGGAGGTGGTGGTGTTGAGGTGATGATGAGGGTGGTGAGAATGGTGAAGTGAGGAGGATGGTTGATGGAGATGAGGAGGAGGAGGAGTGGAAGCCCGGCCTAGGAAGGTGGCGGTCGGCCAGCCATGGGGGAGTTGAAGTCGGCCATGGGGGGGATGGGCTGTTGTGAGGAGAAATGAGTGTGTATGTATATATTAAATTGAGAGATGGAGAGAAAGTTTTGTTTGTGTGTGTGAGTGTGCTGTGAGTAAATGAGAGGGGAGGCGAGATAAAGTGTAGGAATTTAGGGCCGACCACATGGGTGTGTGGGAGTGAGTGTGAGGATGTGGGGTTGGGATCTATAGAGGGAAAAATCCATGGATAGGATTTAAATGGGGAATAGATTATTTCTAGGGATTTAATTCATGGGGGTTTCTCTATTAAATATTTAAAATGGATAAACTAGGTATTTAATATTTGGTAGGGAAAAATTAGTGTGTGGATATTAATGAAGGGATAACATGGAGCTTGGACTGGGTTTGGTTGAGCCGGGTCGGTCAAAATCGGACATGGTGCAATAATCGAATTTAAATAGGTATTTATGATCATGGGTAAATAAGTAACATGTGGGGGTTCAAATAAATGGGACACAAGTGTCATGCGGGTAGTAGGCTTCGTGTGGGCTATGTTCATATTTTGGGTCGACTAGGTTGGGTCGATGTCGGATCCCGAAATTAAATTGGAAATTAAATCAGGTTTTACGGTAGATAATTAATTGGCCTAAATTGACCCGAAAGTTGTGCGAAGGAAATGAAGCACAAAATGGAGTGTCTGAGTGGACACGAAGGTCATAGGTGTAGAGCGTCTCGAGTAGATCATTCATGAGAAGTTGGTTCTAAGAAAATGACTGGTCTTGTGGTCCTAAATTAAAAGTCAGGGTAACGTGCTTATGAGGATCAAGGAAAAGAGTGGGAAATCAATTAATAATTAAATGGTCTAAATTGACCTGAACTTGCGAGAAGCAAAAAGAGTATAAGGGAACAAGTTCGAGTGGGACACGATATAGCAACATGAAGGTAGTCTTGTCTACTCCACATTGATGAAGAGAGTTTCCAGAGATGAACATCCCTGACACTCCAAATATCAAAGGTACGAAAAAGTACATTAAATCAAATAATAATCAAATAATAATATCTATTGCAAATAAATGATTTATAAAATTGAAAAAAATAAGCCCTAAATTCAGGGGGCTTACATCCTACCCACCTTATAAAAATTTCGTCCTCGAAATTCAAATCATCCAATAGGTCAAGCTAAAACACACCACTGCTATGGCTACAGTACCCAATCTGCTACCCTTGTGATCATCTATGTTGTTTCTCTCTACAGGTATTTTGGGTTCAGGTTTAACAAAGGTCCTTCTATCATAACTACGTCATCGAACCTAAGCACAAGATTCTAGTCCTAAATCCATAGTCATAATATTATAATATTCTTTACTCCATCTAAGATACCTTAAAATCAATCATACTATCAAACTAATCATCCTGAATGGTTTCTAAGTCCACTATAGTCAGTCACTCATATCTGTCCTACTAGTTCAACCCAATAAATCTATAGAAAAAATATACTCATCACAATCACACATAATAACATATTATAGTTACACTACAGAATCTGTTAACAAGGTCTGGCTATCCAATCACCAAAATAGAAGGTAATAAGGGCCTAAGACTGGGTCTAACAATCCATATCAATTTTTTTCAAGCAAGGTAAGGGTCAAGCAAGACAGGAAAGATTGTCAAAATATTTCCAAGAATAGTACGAGGCCAAACGAAATACATAGGACGTAGTCGAAGTAAAACTCAAGAACCATATACCTCCATAATTATGTCACATGAAGCTACTATCGCGCTAGTGTGCATCTGGCTGCGATTAACTTCCTTGTTCCATAATACGACGGATGGCTGCAGTGCACAGCTGCCACGCCAGACAATATAGGTTCCTGAACTTAACTTGGCTAAATTCGTAAAATATTTCCAAACAATTTTTACAAAATAAAGGAGAAGATGTTAGTCAAAATGCTTAGGGAGTGGTCCAAGTAGAATTCGAGAAACATATTTAACCATGATGCCGTTATCCGAAGTCATGCCTCGCCAGTATTTTTTTGGATGCAAACTTCCGATTCCGTAATACAAGGATAAATTACTTTTCGAACTTTTCTTGAATCAATCCACGAGGTACTTTCAACAATTTCCGGGAAGGACAAGAAGAATTACCTAAGAGGCTAGCGAAGAAGAGTTTAGTCAAATCATATAAAAGATGGTACACAAAACAATCTTGTCGAAAAAATCCTAGTTAGGCTGTAGATAGACAGAGTTAACCAAGACGGGGAAGAATGATGATAAGAATTTTATTCTTTGCTCATCCGGTCATAACTAAGTGATCCGATTTAAGATACAGTCTGATAACCATACATGTCTTCCTGAAATTATATTGCTAGAGTTTTTGCCACGCCAGTAAACATAGCTGCAAAAAACGATGGGGTCCATAACTTGGGTATACACCCTATAATCATGTCATCTAGATTCCTTACCACGCCAACCGGTATGGCTGCAAGAGAATCTAAATGCCATAACTAGGATAGTATAACCAACATCAGGCTCCACGTCCCTGTCGTGCTAGCTAGTATGACTGCGATAAATTCTAAACTCCATAAATAAAGTAGACATTTACCTAATGAGGATATCTTAACTCAATTCAAAAAAAAACTGATCTTAGATACAAAGTCAAAGTCAACAACGAATGAACATCAAGATTTAAAATTCAACGACGAATCAAGGATAAGCAAATAGAAACTAGCGAAAACAGATTCTGATGCAGGGTTTAGAAAAAGTCCTCAGGAGAAGTCCCAAAGGTACTATCTAGGTCAAGATGGAAAGTTCTAGAATATAAACTAAAATAATCTCAACCTTGATATGAGATTGGTCAATCATATTCTCGTCTCAACCTTGAAGATATATAAGTTTAACTTATACCTTCCCTCTGGGATCCACAACTCATCCCAAAAAAGAATAAAGTTTGATACGGACAAATATTTCAAAAATCAAGATGAATAGAAATAAGTGGGAAAAGATTTGAAAAGCTTTCGAAATAAGATTCCCATGGGTCATTCCTGGAATCTACCAAGAGTTTCCTAGTATGTGACTGAGTACCAAAATCCTAAAATATTCCATGACTCAACCTTAATCCTAGGGCAGGCTCGTAGTAGTACAGATAAGCTCAAGTACCACCACGACTTCGCATTAATTGCAAAGACTGACCTGCATGGGCCAGCACAAAAATGTGTCACGACCCGTACTCAGATATACGGGTACGAATACGTGGGCCACGCCCAGCCTACGCCGCAGTATCGGCGGTAGAGCGCTGTCAAGTATACTATACTAACTACGACATCTAAAGATCCATAACTAAAAATGTACTCATGTCACATCACGAAAACTAAGGAAGATAAGACAAGAAATAATAACAATATCACTAGAACAACTAGAATCTACAATGATCATATGAGACAAGAATAAAACAGAGGAAAACAATAACAAAACTAATAACTACCAGACCTAGAACTCCTGAGAGACAACTCACGGTGAAGAATACCGAGAACCACCCCAGCTAGCAACATCCTGAAGTGCAATACTGAGGGCACAACTACTCCTAAAATTTTGTCAACATATCTTTGTCAACATATCCAGTCAGGATGGAATGAGTACAAGTCTCAAATAACAATTCTAATTAGACGATATTGAAAATATAGCAGTAAATAGAGAGAATATACTAGGTAAAGTAGAGCGTACATGCATCATGACAGGGTATATCTAAAAATGTAATAAGATAAGACAAGAGAACAGTGTATAACATGTACGAATATCAGGAACTGCTATCTATGTGAGTTTAGCACTAGTTTCAACATGTGATCGGCTTAGAACTTGATACAATGTTTGGCCTGGCTAATCATACGTGAGTGTATGATTAACACTATACAATAATGATACAATATAATACTGTGGGGTATTGATCACATATCTATGCTAACACCCCCATCCCTGACTAATATAGTAGATCCAGTCATGACACGTCATGACACGCATTCTCTGTGACGTAGCTCTCCTTCACAGGAATCGTGTCTATACAATGTATAAGGAAACAAGGAAGACTTGCACAAGGAATACCATATATAAGAGGAATAACATCTTATGACAGAATCCAAACAAATACCAATCCGTGTGAACAATGTGTCAAGAGAACAAGGATATCTACACTAAATAATAGAAACAAAGACGATATCATAAAACAAAATTATTATCAGAGAATGTACTCGCTTGTGATGTGATGGATAAGTTGACTGAGTCCAAGAACAGTGCCTCGAGGACCTATAGATGGAATACTGTATTAATATAAGGGTTTGGAAGTAAAATCAAGTCATACTAAGTCAAACTAGGTCAATCTAAGTCAATGGTTGACTTACAGTTGACTTTCGGTCAACTGGTCAACTCCGGTCAACTCTAGGTCAAACTTTACTAACGTTGACTAAAAGTTGACTTTGGGTCAACTCTGGTCTAGTTCTAGTCAATTTTAGGCTACGGTTGACTTTCGGTTGACTTTTGGTCAAAATAGTCAACTATGGTCAACCAAGGTCAAAACTAGTCTAACATAGGTCAATGTTGACTCTACTTCGACGTTCAGTCAAGCAGTCAACCATGGTCAAACTGGGTCAAGGCTAGTCTCTATAAACATCGACAAGGTCAACATATCAATTTCAGTGATTGTGAAATCAATGGAATCGATGGATCTCAAAATACCACAAAAGGAGAAAGATTTTAATAATAGGGTAAAAACTTACAGATGTTGTCGGATGGTGAAACAACCATTACCAACGTGTCCAGAATAGTCAAAATATCTAGAATAGCCTATCCATAAGTCCAATTTGGACAAGGGGCAAAAAGGTAATTTTGAGTCAAAACGGTGTCCGTGTCGGACCCGTTTTGCACCAAAAAATATGCAAAAATACTACTCCACTAAACCTAACAAATTATATGTCCACGAATCTAGAATGACGATACGAACCCAACGATATATCCAGAATTGGATTCCGTTGACCCGATCTCAAATTGGTCCGTTGACCAGGACATTAAAATTCCGATTTGTACGAAAAAGCATACTGAAACCAATGTCCACTAAAACCTAGAAAATTATATGTCAACGAGTCCAGAATGACGATACAAACTCAACGGTCTATCCGAAATTGGATTCTGATGAGCCGACGTCAAAAAGTCTCGTTGACCCGGACTATGGGGCCCGCTTTGCACCAAAATACGTTCCAGGGCCCACGTCCTCCAAATCTAACAAACTTTATATGAAAATGTGCTAGAACGACGCCACGAGTCTACTGTGGTGTCAGAAATTGAATTCGGAGTCCCGGTTTCAAAAATAGAATTTAACAAGTTAGAATTTATGAATTCGGACGACCAACTTTGACGTCGAATTCAACCAATCAAACGTGCTCACAAAGAAACAAAACTGGAGAAGTAGGAAGAGGGTTATACCAGCTTCGCATAGGAACCAATGGTACGCCAGACGGAGCTGCGATGGAGGAGATACGAACCGACGAAGTTGGCTCCGCAAATTTGTCCAAAAATAACACAATTTAAACGGTCAACTTGGTGGCCGATTTTGATGTATCAAACGATAAAATTAACGGACAAAAATTGATGGGCATAAAGATGGATATACCGAGATTGTGATGGAGCAAAGAAATCACTGATCCAACGGTCTAATTTCCCAGAAAACGTGCACGAAGTCGCTGCGACGGAACGCTATTTCCGGATCCATTCCGAGCTCGCGCCGACGGGAACCCGTGCCAAACGCACGAATCGGCTATTTAATGCGTCGGAGAGGACGGCGGTGGCCATGGGGCCTGTCTGGGGCGTGCGCCCGGCCAAGTGGGGAGGCTCGCCGGTGGCGGCGGCGACCGCGGCGGCACCGATGGCGACGATAGCGCGCGCTGGCTCGCAGCAGCTGCTGCGTTGGCTGCTATTTTGCTGCTGTACTTGCCGCATGGGGGGAGGGGGCTCGTCGGCTTGGCGTAGCGGCGCAGCCAAGGGCCACGGTGGGTCATGGTGGTTGTCCGGCGATAGAGGGGTGGTGTCGGTTGAATGGTGGAGGTGGTGGTGTTGAAGTGATGTTGGGGGTGGTGAGAATGGTGAAGTGAGGAGGATGGTTGATGGAGAGGAGAAGGAGGAGTGGAAGCCCGGCCTAGGGAGGTGGTGGTCGGCCAGCCATGGGGGAGTTGAAGTCGGCCATGGAGGGATGGGCTGTTGTGAGGAGAAATGAGTGCGTGTGTATATATTAAATTGAGAGAGGGAGAGAGAGTTTTGTTTGTGTGTGTGAGTGTGCTGTGAGTAAATGAGAGGGGAGGAGAGAAAAAGTGTAGGAATTTAGGGCCGGCTACATGGGTGTGTGGGAGCGAGTGTGAGGATGTGGGGTTGGGATCTATGGAGGAAAAAATCCATAGATAGGATTTAAATGGGAATAGATTATTTCTAGGGATTTAATTCATGGGGATTTCTCCATTAAATATTTAAAATGGATAAACTAGGTATTTAATATTTGGTAGGGAAAAATTAGTGTGTGGATATTAATGAAGGGGTAACATGGAGCTTGGACTGGGTTTGGTTGAGCCGGGTCGGTCAAAATCGGACATGGTACAATAATCGAATTTAAATAGGTATTTATGATCATGAGTAAATAAGTAACATATGGGGGCTCAAATAAATGGGACACAAGTGTCATGCGGGGTAGCAGGATTCATGTGGGCCATGTCTATATTTTGGGTCGACTAGGTTGGGTCGATGTCGGGTCCCGAAATTAAATTGGAAATTAAATCAGGTTTTACGGTAGATAATTAATTGGCCTAAATTGACCCGAAAGTTGTACGAAGGAAATAAAGCACAAAATGGAGTGTCTGAGTGGGACACGAAGGTCATGGGTGTAGAGCGTCTCGAGTAGATCATTATGAGAAGTTGGTTCTGAAAAAAATGACTGATTTTGTGCTCCTAAATTAAAAGTCACGGTAACGTGCTTATGAGGATCAAAGAAAAGAGTGGAAAATCAATTAATAATTAAATAGTCTAAATTGACCCGAACGTGCGTGAAGCAGAAAGAGTATAAGGGAACAAGTTCGAATGAGACACGATATATCAACATGAAGGTAGTCTTGTCTACTCCACATTGATGAAAAGAGTTTCCAGAGATGAACATCCCTGACACTCCAAATATCAAAGGCACGGAAAAGTACATTAAATCAAATAATAATCAAATAATAATATCTATTGCAAATAAATGATTTATAAAATTGAAAAAAAATAAGCCCTAAATTCAGGGGGCTTACAGGTTGACTTCAACCCCTATTTTAGCATTGCCATCAGGATCACAAGGGTTTGCTATTTACAGTGATGCTTCTGCAAAAGGCTTGGGTTGTGTACTAGTGTAGAACAAAAGGGTGACAGCATACGATTCGAGGCAGTTGAGGCCCCATAAGAAGAACTATTCCACCCATGACCTGGAACTTGTAGCGATTATTTTTGTCCTAAAGCTTTGGAAGTACTACCTCTACGAAGAGAGAGTAAAGATATTCACAGACCATAAAAAATCTGAAGTATGTCTCCACACAGAAATAGATGAACATGAGATAATAGAGATGGTTAGAGCTGATGATAGACTTTGACATCGACCTTCGGTATCGTCCTGGAAAGGCTAATGTTGTAGCAGATGCACACAGTCGGTATCCTGTGGCGATATTTCTAACCATGGACCGATATCTTCTTGAGGATTTAGAGAGCCTGGGGAATGAGATCATTATTCTAGAGATCGAGGGACAGCTGATGAGCATATAGATCCAGTCCGGGCTGATAGAGATGACCAATAAGACCCAGTTTCTTGATGAGGGTTTTCGTTGCATCAGGGAATAAGTACGAGCATGATTGTTTGATGATTTTGTCATATCATATGATGGTATCCTAAGGCACAGTACTAGGTTTTGTGTGCCAAAAGGGAGCTTGAGGGAGGAGATCATGCAGGAAGCCTACCAGTCACAGTACTCGATACACGCAGGGGCTACAAAGATGTACAAGGATCTCAGAAAGTATGTTTGGTGGTATGGGATAAAGAGGAAGGTAGCCAGGTTTGTCTTCCAGTGTTTGGTTTGTTAGCAAGTGAAGGCGGAGCACCAGAGACTAGGAGGATTATTACAACCATTGCCCATTCCTGAGTAAAAGTGGAAGCATATTACCATGGACTTCGTCTTGGGATTACAATGATCTCCGAGCGGGAAGGATGTCATATGGTTGATGTAGAAGCATGAAAAAAGAGGGATATTGCTTTTAATCCCACATCGGAAAGGAGAAGAAGAGAGGTCTCATTCCACTCTATATATAGAGCCCTCTTGCCTCCTTTGAAAAAGGGTACCAAAATAAATAAAGAAAATGGAGTCCGTTATCCAGGGAGCCCGTTCGAGCCACAAAAAGTTGCAGTAGTTCTTCTCTTCTTCTGGGTTGGCTGCAAGTTCACTGTCAAGGCAAGAAAAAAATTAGATTCTGAGTACTATGTGCCTTTGCGGGCTAATACGAAGAACTCCAAGGCGGCATGGGTGTCACGACCCGGTCCCAATTTCTTGGGTCGAATCGGATCATGCCCAGCCTGCACCGTTGTTGAGACGACGGCAGTAAGCTGTATCACTCATGCAGGTTATCAACAACACAAATCTAATTGCCACAACTTTTAATATTTCGATAAATAAAACTTATCCAAACACAAAGTTACAACTTTTAAAATAAATAGTCTTTTCAAACAACAACTGGAAATATAAAATGCCAACAGCTAAAAGCTAGACTCGTCCTCTCCAAGTCTTGTATCATCTGGTAGCACAGCTGGATACAATTAAGGATCATAATAACTACTAATCAGTAGCTCTGCATTATCAACAGGACCTAAAAATATAGTCTCCAGTCAGGAGGGAGCAAAGTACAATTCATGATATTTTAACAATTGAAATAATAATGGAATTATGCACTTTTAAACAATTTGAAGTAAATAGTTTTCCAGCAGTTAAAAATAGTGTGATGTGAATAGGCAATGAATATGACCGGATTGGGTTGTACAGTTGTATCCTATTGATACGATATGGCTTATCCCCGTATGTATGAGGGGTAAGCTAACACAGTCATTATATTATTTTGGATGTGGTCATACTCATTACACTACTCCCCCAGTACCCAACAGTTAAACAGTCAATGCTCTCAGAGAGAGTTCCGTGTTGCCTCATTGTTTAAATTTACAGTAAAACTATTACTAAATAATTGTAAACTACCACAAACTGTACTTGCCTTGTTTATGACTGGATTGAGATGTCGGTACCGGGAAGAAACTCAAGTTCGTCCTTGAAATCCTACAGTTTGAGAATCCAGTCTTAGAACCAAAAATTGATACCATCTCTAGGTGTGCTAGTTTCAATTTCTAGAAGTTTTGTCCTAGTCCAGTTTTATGTTATTAATAAGAACTACCGAAACACATCTATCGATGCAATTTACTAGTTTATAAAATTACGAAAGAAAAATCAATTTATCGTTTATTGGGAAAACTCGTACTTTTCCGATTATTTAGCAAAACTTTATGTTTTGTAATATTATATAATGAACTAAGGTTTTTCTTTTAGATGAGAAAACGTGAATTTGTTAAATTGCAAACTTGTAATTTTTACTAGTTATTTAATGTGAGAAAATGTTATTAATTTTCTATTTCAAAAATAAATAGTCATTCTTTTTTTTTATTCTACGTGTTTAAACTAATAAACCAGAAAAGAAAGATAAAAAATTACGCTATATTATTACAATTTGAGAATCCTGGTTTAAACTAATAAACCAGAAAATAAAGAGAAAAAGTTACGCTACATAATTTTGGGAATTATAGATTTTATAGAAAAATCTCCTTTTAAAATATTTCTGAAAATTCGGACAGCATTCCCTCTGTTTTCGGGATAACCCAAAACTGGGAAAAATGTGCCATAATTTCCTACAAATTATTCCAATCTAGGGAAACCCAAATATTATATAAATTATGTCCACATAAAATATTTCCAAAACAATTTCGGAAAACCCGAGATGAAACCACAGAACCATAAAGAACCAGAACCAACATTCAGAAAATCCGAACTAACCGAAATCAAAGAAACTCTTCCAAAAGTTATTTCGGAAAACCCGAAACGAAACGGAAATCCCGAAACTAACTTGGAAAACACCACAGCTCATATTAAACCATCAATTCGGAAAAATCCAAAAATCACAGAAACTATTCCGAAGAGTTCTCGGAAAATTCGAAATGGAATCGGAAAACCCGAAACTAAATCAGAAACAATAAACCGAAAATCTACAGAAACTTGTCAAAGGCAAATTCGGAAATTCCGAAAGATCGAAAACCTCACAACCGGTTCCCGTTGCGGGATCGGGGACCAATATCTTATCATAGACTACGGAAATAGAAACGGGAAAATGAAATATACCCTAGGTTGCTCGGCTAGAGCTCTCAGATGTTAAAATTGGAAGAAAACCAAATTTTCACAGACTCAAAACGTCTCCAGCACTCGCGAATCAGCAAAGAAATCCGCGGGACAGCAGATCAGGGTTGGGGCATGCTGGCCGGACGGGGCCACGCGGGGTGGCTCGGGAACGACCGAGCGGAGTCGGGGGTCGGCGCGCACGGGAACGGCGGTCCTGGTCGGGCTGGCTGGGTCGAACGCGGGCGGCGAGGAACGCCGGGGCTGGCCTGGGCGCTGGAGGGCGTCGGGCTAGGGCACGTTTTAGGAAGAGAGGAAAATGGGGATTGTGGATGAGGAATGAAGGGGAAAGGAGGATGGTTATATATAGGAAGGGAAAGGAGCTTACCGGAATCCGGAGGGTTCCCGGCCCTTCGGGAAAAAGGATCGCCAAGGGTCGGCCGAACTCCCGAGAGAAACTCTCGGTCTCAAAGAAAACCAACAGAGAGTTTCTCACTCTCTAATAATGATAATAAAAGAATGAATGGTTGGATATAAATGATCGTTAATGGGCTAATGGATACATAAAGCTTAATGGGTTGTAAAATGGTTTATGGGTATGTATATTAGAAAGTTAAGGCTTTAAATGGGTTTAAATCCAATGGGCTAAATATTCGTGGATTTGGGTTTCTAACAAATGGCTAGAAAGAATGACAGGTAATATAATTTCTTTTTAGAAAAATTATAACTTAACCTTTTACAACTCTAAAAATTTATTTTTTTTTAAAAATATTTATGGTTCCAATTGGGTTCGGGTCTGGCTGACAATCAAAATTCTAAGTTTCAATTATTTTGAAAAGAATTTTACACTTAACTGATTAAATAATAATAATAATACTAATATTAATTTAACAACACATAATTTAAATGATAAAAATTAATTACTAGAAAATTGCGGGTTTCACAACCTTTCCTCCTTAAGAAATTTCGTCCTCGAAATTTAAAGGATAGGATTAGGAATTACCTCAGGTCTCAAACAAGTACGGGTACTGCTCCCGCATCTCATCTTCTCGCTCCCAGAAAGACCCGCTTGGGGAATCGTGCCTCCACATAACTCTGACTATGGAGTCACCGAAGTCCTGGTCCTCTTCTCGCCTCTGTCCAAAATTACCACCGGCTTCTCTGGCACTGTGAGGCTGGGTCCAATCTCTAGCTCTGAATGGTCCAAGATGTGGCTTGGATCCGGAATGTAGCGTCTGAGCTGTGAAATATGGAAGACGTTGTGTATGCCCTCAAGATTAGCTGGTAGAGCTAATCGATACGCTACTTCTCCAATTCGGCTCAAAACTTCAAATGGTCCGATATATCTGGGACTCAGCTTCCCAGCTCTGCCAAATCGGATAGTTCCTCTGGTAGGAGAAATCTTCACAAAGACACTATCTCCTTCTTCAAATTCCAATGGTCGACGACTGCTATCTGCCCAATACTTCTGTCTGTCTTGGGCAATCCTGAGCTTGTCCCTGATCACCTTCACTTTCTCTGCTGTGTCAGTCACCATCTCTGGCCCCAGCAGTACTCTTTCTCCTACGCCATCCCATGTAAGTGGAGTGCGACAACGACGTCCATAAAGAGCTTCAAATAGGGTCATACCAATGCTAGCTCGGTAACTGTTGTTGTAGGAGAATTCTACTAAATACAAGTGGTCTTCCCAAGACCCTCCAAATTCCAAGACACAAGATCTCAGCATATCTTCTAGCGTCTGGATGGTCCTCTCAGATTGTCCGTCAGTTTGGGGATGATAGGCTGTGCTGAACTTCAGTTTTGTTCCCAAGCTGTCATGCAAACTCTTCCAAAAATGTGAGATAAATCTAGTATCTCGGTCAGATACAATACTTACCGGTACTCCATGAATTAGGTAGATGTGTCGCATGTACAGTGCCGCCAACTTCTCGGTGGATAGACCAACCTTGAAAGGAATAAAGTGAGCTGACTTAGTCAGTCGGTCCACAATAACCCAAATGGCGTCCTTTCCTCCTTGGGATCGAGGCAATCCTGACACAAAGTCTATTGTTATATGCTCCCACTTCCACTCCAGAATGTCCAGCGGCTGTAGAAGTCCTGCGGGTCTCTGTCTGCTAGCCTTCACTTGTTGACAAATCAAGCATCTAGCCACAAATTTGGATACATCCTTCTTCATTCCATACCACCAAACGATGGTACGCATATCCCGATACATCTTATTAGCTCCAGGATGTATAGAATACTGTGACTGGTGCCCTTCTTGCATCAGCTCATTCCTCAATTCGCCAGATGGTACACACAGCCTCGTACCATTCTTCAATGCTCCGTCACTGGCGATAGAGAATCCTTCAAGTATTCCTGCCAGCACTTCATCTCTGAGTTTGTAAAGCGTCTCGTCTTGGAATTGTGTCTCCTTGATTTTGTCCATCAGACTTGAACGCAATTGCAACTGCATCATGGTTGAGTCAGCTCCAGATACAATAGCTTCTCGCCCCAGTTCCTTCATCTTCTCCTCAGGCAGTACAATCTCCAAACCAAGCTTCTCTATGTCCTCCAACAAGTGCCGCTCCTTGGTCAAGAACATCGCCACTGGGTATCGACTAAGTGCATCTGCAACCACATTAGCCTTACCCGGATACTGTAAGTCGATGTCAAAATCCTTCATTAGTTCCAGCCATCTTCTTTGCCTCATATTCAGCTCCTTCTGAGTGAAAACATATTTTAGACTCTTGTGGTCTGTATATATTTCTACTCTCTCTCCATAGAGATAATGCTTCCATAGCTTTAAAGCAAAGATGACTGCAGCAAGCTCCAGATCATGTGTGGGATAGTTTTTTTCATGAGTCCGTAATTGCCTAGATGCGTAAGCAATCACTTTCCCATTTTGTTGAAGAACGCAACCCAGTCCTTTTCCAGAGGCATCGCTGTAGATTGAGAAACCGCCGGTACCTACGGGTAGCGCAAGTATCAGTGCTGTTGTAAGTCTCTTCTTCAGTTCCTCAAACGACGCCTAACAAGCTTCTGTCCAGATGAGCTCTTCATTCTTCCGAGTGAGCTTCGTCATTGGTTCAGCAATCTTGGCAAAATCCTTCATAAACTTCCGGTAGTAGCCAGCCAAGCCCAAAAAACTTCTGATTTTAGCAACTGAGCTTGGGGTAGACCACTTCTCAACAGCAGCTATCTTCTTAGGGTCCACCAAAATTCCTTCTCCTGTGACAACATGGCCAAGAAAATCTACCTTGTCTAGAAAGAATTCACACTTGGATAGCTTACCATATAACTTCTCTTTCTTCAAAGTTCCCAGAACTTTCATGAGGTGCTCTTCATGCTCCTCCTCAGTCTTCGAGTAGATCAGGATGTCATCAATGAAGACAACGACAAACTGATCTAGGTATTCATGAAAAACCTTGTTCATAAGGTTCATGAACACAGCAGGAGCATTCGTCAGTCCAAACGGCATGACCAAGAATTTAAACTGCCTATACTTGGTATTGAATGCCGTCTTGGGAATGTCCTCCTTCCTGACCTTGATCTGATGGTAGCCGGATCTAAGGTCTATCTTCGAGAACACCTTGGCTCCACTGAGTTGGTCAAATAGGTCATCGATCCGGGGCAGAGGGTACTTGTTCTTGATGGTGATATTGTTCAACGCCCGGTAGTCGATGCACATCCTCACAGTTCCGTCCATCTTGGGAACAAACAAGACAGGTGCTCCCCAGGGTGAAGCTCCGTCTCGGATAAATCCCAAAGCCTTCAGTTCATTGATCTGATCCTTCATCTCCTTGGCCTCCTTCGGGTTGACTCTGTAGCATCCCTTAGAAATAGGGGAAGAGCCGGGGACTAGGTCAATGGTGAACTCTATGTCTCGGTCTGGGGGTAACCCGGGAAGACTATCAGGGAAGACATCCATAAATTATTCAATATTAGGATGGAGAGGTCCGGGTTCTTCTGTGATAGAGGTGTAGGTAACACACTCCATATCCTCCGGAGTTCGAAAGATTTCAAACTCCGGCTCTTCAGGTGGGCTGAAAACTACACATCCTCTGTGACAGTCTATCAGCGCACGCTGCTTACTCAACCAGTCCATCCCTAGGACTACATCATAATTGGGTAAGGGCATCACAAGCAAAGGTGCTATGAATTGGTGGCCTGATATGGTCATAGGGCAGTTACAGGTCTCAGTGATGGGTAGGGGTCCTCCACCGGTCATGACTCTACATATCTCCTTGCTAAAGCCCGTAACTATGTGGTGTGCAGAGATAAATTTTGTGGATATGAAACTATGTGATGCTCCTGAATCAAATAAAGCTAAGGCATGATAGGAATGCACATAAATGAAATCTGCGATGATATCAGCTGTAGGTTCCTGCTCTGGCTCTTGTTCCTCTGCTAGGGCAAAAGCTCGCCCAGTCTTCTGTTGATGCTCCCCAAATTGTTGTTGCTGAGTGGGCAGAGGACCTTTCTGCTGAATAGCTCCAGTCCGGTACATCGACGAGGGGCAGTCCTTCACTTGGTGGGTGGCAGACCCACATACTAGACAGTATCCTAGTCTCTTTCTGCAAATGTTCGACTGGTGCCCTGGCCTCTTGTAAAAATCACAGACAGGGATCTGCCTCTGAGGTGCTCTATCATTGTTCCTCGCCTATTGGTTCTGCTGCTGGTGGTGAGGAGGCAGGTTGTTGTTGTTGTTGGGCTTCTTCTGATTACCCTGGAAGTTGTTAGTTCCAGGATAATCTCTCTTTGAGCGAGCGGGTTGGCTCTTCTCTATATCTTGAGCTCGCTCCAGGATCCTTTCATAAGTCTTAGCACCGCCTGAGATTACATGGGTACGGATCTCCTCTCTCAGCCCATATCTGAACCTTTCAGCACGATCATCAGGGTCAGCTACCAAGTTCTTGGCAAAACGGCTAAGTTGGCCGAATTCTGTCGTATATTCTCCAACAGTCATATTGCCTTGCTTCAGGTTCTGAAATTGCCTCTCTATCTCTCGTAACTCTGATGTTGGGAAGAACTTCCTCTGGAACAACCTCTTGAAGGTGTCCCAGTCAAGCTGCTTGTCCTGGAGTCGGAGTTCATTCCGATACCAGGTGCTTGCTACACTTTGCAGTTGGAGTCCCACTGCTTCAGCCTTGAGGCCTTCTGGAAGTCGAGCGATGCTTAGGAGACGCTCCATGCTATCGAGCCATTTGTCAGCATAGACGATTCCTTCGGTTCCCTTGAAGGGTCGAGGGTTCTGCTTCTTGAAACTCTCAATATCGCCCACCTTGGCAATATGATCCCCATTAATTTAAATGGCCTTAATGTTACATAAATAAATCCTTAGATTTATGTTTACCTTGGCAGGCCTTGGTTCAAGTTGAGCTACTTTCTGTCTTCCCAGAGCAGTCATAGCCACGTTATGAGCATTCTCCATGCTTTCCCTCATAATCGCGGTTTGCTCTTGATGAGCTTCCGTTTGAGCTCTCTGGGCTTCTAGCACTCCTCGTAGCAGACCTATAAGGTCGGTGGGGTCCACAGGCACCGGTGGGGCAGCTGGAGGGGGTACTACCACAGGGGGCTGCATCACCGTTGTATTATGGGGACGTCGGCCAGCTGCCGAGCTGTAGGATCCGGACTTGGTTGAGGAGGTGGGGTGTATACAGGTAAAAATACCCCATCGCCAGCAGGATTTGTGGCCATATTCTGGAAGGTTTAGGATATGAACATAAGTAAGGTAGCCTACCAGTCTATAATCAAACAAAAATATTTATAATATATAACGGTCCTATGTTGTGGCAAATTTAATGTTCTAGTGTTCTAAATATTTCTAGATGTTTTCCTAAGTCGTTGATCTGACCTACATGGGCCACCACTAAAAACATGTCACGACCCGGTCATAATTTCTTGGGTCGAATCGGATCATGCCCAGCCTGCACCGTTGTTGAGACGGCGGCAGTAAGCTGTATCACTCATGCAGGTAATCAACAAAACAAATCTAATTGCCACAACTTTTAATATTTCGATAAATAAAACTTGTCCAAACACAAAGTTACAACTTTTAAAATAAATAGTCTTTTCAAACAATAACTGGAAATATAAAATTCCAACAGCTAAAAACTAGACTCGTCCTCTCCAAGTCTTGCATCATCTGGTAGCACAGCTGGATACAACTCAGGATCATAATAACTACTAATCAGTAGCTCTGCATCATCAATAGGACCTAAAAATATAGTCTCCAGTCAGGAGGAAGCAAAGTACAATTCATGATATTTTAACAATTGAAATAATAATGGAATTATGCACTTTTAAATAATTTGAAGTAAATAGTTTTCCAGCAGTTAAAAACAGTGTGATATGAATAGGCAATAAATATGACCGGATTGGGTTGTACAGTTGTATCCTATTGATACGATATGGCTTATCCCCGTGTGTATGAGGGGTAAGCTAACACAGTCATTATACTATTTTGGATGTGGTCATACTCATTACACTACTCCCCCAGTACCCAACAGTTAAACAGTCAATGCTCTCAGAGAGAGTTCCGTGTTGCCTCATGGTTTAAATTTGCAGTAAAACTATTACTAAATAATTGTAAACTACCACAAACTGTACTTGCCTTGTTTATGACTGGATTGAGATGTCGGTACCGGGAAGAAACTCAAGTTCGTCCTTGAAATCCTACAATTTGAGAATCCAGTCTTAGAACCAAAAATTGATACCATCTCTAGGTGTGCTAGTTTCAATTTCTAGAAGTTTTGTCCTAGTCCAATTTTATGTTATTAATAAGAACTACCGAAACACATCTATCGATGCAATTTACTAGTTTATAAAATTATGAAAGAAAAATCAATTTATCGTTTATTGGAAAAACTCGTACTTTTCTGATTATCCAGCAAAGCTTTATGTTTTGTAATATTATATAATGAACTAAGGTTTTTCTTTTAGATGAGAAAACGTGAATTTGTTAAATTGCAAACTTATAATTTTTACTAGTTATTTAATGTGAGAAAATGTTATTAATTTTCCATTTCAAAAATAAATAGTCATTCATTTTTTTTATTCTACGTGTTTAAACTAATAAACCAGAAAAGAAAGATAAAAAATTACGTTATATTATTACAATTTGAGAATCCTGGTTTAAACTAATAAACCAGAAAATAAAGAGAAAAAGTTACGCTACATAATTTTGGGAATTATAGATTTTATAGAAAAATCTCCTTTTAAAATATTTTCTGAAAATTCGGACAACATTCCCTCTGTTTTCGGGATAACCCAAAACTGGGAAAAGTGTGCCATAATTTCCTACAAATTATCCCAATCCAGGGAAACCCAAATATTATATAAATTATGTCCACAGAAAATATTTTCGAAACAATTTCGGAAAATCCGAGATGAAACCACAGAACCATAAAGAACCAGAACCAACATTCAGAAAATCCGAACTAACCGAAATCAAAGAAACTCTTCCAAAAGTTATTTCTGAAAACCCGAAACGAAACGGAAATCTCGAAACTAACTCGGAAAACACCACAGCTCATATTAAACCATCAATTCGGAAAAATCCGAAAATCGCAGAAACTATTCCGAAGAGTTCTCGGAAAATCCGAAATGGAATCGGAAAACCCGAAACTAAATCAGAAACAATAAACCAAAAATCTACAGAAACTTGTCAAAGGCAAATTCGAAAATTCTGAAAGATCAAAAACCTCACAACCGGTTCCCGTTGCGGGATCGGGGACCAATATCTTATCATAGACTACGGAAATAGAAACGGGAAAATGAAATATACCCTAGGTTGCTCGGCTAGAGCTCTCAGATGTTAAAATTGGAAGAAAACCAAATTTTCACAGACTCAAAACGTCTCCAGCACTCGCGAATCAGCAAAGAAATCCGCGGGACAGCAGATCAGGGTTGGGGCACGCTGGCCGGACGGGGCCGCGCGGGGTGGCTCGGGAACGACCGAGCGGAGTCGGGGGTCGGCACGCACGGGAACGGCGGTCCTGGTCGGGCCGGCTGGGTCGAACGCGGGCGGCGAGGAACGCCGGGGCTGGCCTGGGCGCTGGAGGGCGTCGGGCTAGGGCACGTTTTAGGAAGAGCGGAAAATAGGGATGGTGGATGAGAAATGAAGGGAAAGGAGGATGGTTATATATAGGAAGGGAAAGGAGGTTACCGGAATCCGGAGGGTTCCCGGCCGTTCGGAAAAAAGGATCGCCAAGGGTCGGCCGAACTCCCGAGAGAAACTCTCGGTCTCAAAGAAAACCAACAGAGAGTTTCTCACTCTCTAATAATGAGAATGAAAGAATGAATGGTTGGATATAAATGATAGTTAATGGGCTAATGGATACATAAAGCTTAATGGGTTATAAAATGGTTTATGGGTATGTTTATTAGAAAGCTAAGGCTTTAAATGGATTTAAATCCAATGGGCCAAATATTCATGGATTTGGGTTTCTAACAAATGGCTAGAAAGAATGACAACTAATATAATTTCTTTTTAGAAAAATTATAACTTAACCTTTTACAACTCTAAAAATTTATTTATTTTTTTAAAAATATTTATGGTTCCAATTGGGTTCGGGTCTGGCTGACAATCAAAATTCCAAGTTTCAATTATTTTGAAAAGAATTTTACACTTAACTGATTAAATAATAATAATAATACTAATATTAATTTAACAACACATAATTTAAATGATAAAAATTAATTACTAGAAAATTGTGGGTTTCACAACGGGCCATGCGCCTCAAACGTGCTATGCCAACGGCAAACCAGAAGCATGCACTCACAATTATGCGCGCTGCTGATGGTAAGCTGTACAAAGTTGACTCGGGTGCTTCTGTGCCAGAAATGAGCCGACCCTCAAAGTTATTGTCTCAGTTGGACGCATCTGCTGCGTTCGCAACCAAGTCGTACAAGGCAAATTCTGTGGTCTTGAACCCCCGTGCCTACATTGGTTGTGCGTCTGAGGCTGGTTCAAGTCACTATAAATGTGGTTCCCCTACTATTGATCTGGACGTGCCTTATGCGCTGGATCAGAGGGCGCAACATTCATTTGATCACCCCGGCGCTTGGCCTTGCCATGCGCCTGATGGAGGTATAAAGGTGGCACTCTCCTCCAATGATTTGCGTAATGTGATCATTCACAAACGCCGATCAGGAGAGCCGACCGACAAGCATAATGCGCCCCTCACAGGGCACACTTGTGCTACGGTCGCCATCAACTGCTGCTGTCGTAAGACAGTAGCTCCACCACCAAGGCAATCTGTGTTCCAGTATTTGCAATGCTGTGCCTGTCCGACATCGTCTCAGAAATATGATACCAATTGAAGACTTTGTAATAGCCTACTCTCAACTAGGCCCATCACTCAGATGTCTTAGCTAGCCGTGTCGTCTCAGCTAGCCGCGTGGTCTTAGCCGGCGTATTACTCTCCCAGCGTATCACTCCGCCCTGTCAGAGTGAATCACTTCCTCGTCAACGCACAGGCGCATTTGCCAGCCTGGGGCTCTTCCATCATAATAAGGCTTAGGCACATCAAACCCAAACCATGCATTCAACTTGGCACTCGATGTCGTCTCGTAGAAGAATACTACCAGCAAGCGGCTCGAACATAAACTGCTATGTCCATTCCAACTCGGTGAATCTCAGTCTTCTGAAGGAGTTCACCGTCAAAGCTTCTTCGAACAAGGAGAACCATCACCCACAGTACAACGTCTTGCCAAGGAGGAGGATCACTCGAATCCAACTTCGTCGAGAAGTCAAGGGAGAGACAACAAAACTCTCTCAAACTGTTGCTATTTATAGGCCAGAGAAAATCAAACCCATGCGCCAAGTGGCAACCTTCCCGAAGTTAGTACAATGAACTTGTATTTATGATGATGAATTTGCCCCTTCGAACTCAGCTAAGTCAGAGAGCCATCAATACCCCGAAGAACTCAACAGACAAACCAATAAGGATGTGCCACACAGCAGATGCGCCTGTCAGCATCCCACACATCATACAGACGCGTCCATCAGAACCAAGCGCCCCATATGGATGCGTCCAACAAAGTACAGATCCTTGTGTCCTGGTGAACACGGACCTATGTGCTTAGTGGGGTACAAATCGATGCGTCCACTTCGGTTCGTCACCCACCAAGCAATTAATACAAAAGTGACAGAGTTGGCGGCATGTCCCCCGAGGACTGAACAGTCGACAACTTTCTGCAAAAAATGAAGTGCCGCGGACGTCAGCATCATCATTACTCTCCTCTGACGGTTACGAGCCACGTGGCCGATCAACCACTTGTATGCGCCTCAAAAGCCATGCGCCCAGACTCGTTCGTGACTCCTGAAGGTTACGAGCCAAAGTCTTCTCATGCGTCCAATCCCAGGCACATCCTGTCAGATCACCCTCTACCAAATCTGAGATCTTTGAGATACGGACATGCGCCACGTGTCCTTTGACTCAGTTCAGTCCACGAAGGGGTGCTAATCATCCAAGATCTCAGCAACCAAAAAATCCTCTCAGTCGCCACGTGTCAGCTCTTCCGTAGCACCACAAACGCAACAGGAAGGATTCAATCCCCGAATCAGGGTGCATCAACCATGCGCCCCTGCCAGCATCAGCCACATGGCGTTCCTACGACCAGACGCATCCGACATATGCGCACATGAACAGCCAGCCTGCAAGCTATAAATAGAGGAATCATTTTCTTCTTTGACACACACACAGACATGGAGATATACAGACATACACCGTCAAAGACAGAGATAACCAGATCATCAGAGTTACAGAGACGCACGTCTACTCACAGAGATCGAAAGAGACACTCAACGTCTTCTTCCCCTCCGCAAGCTGCGGCATTCAGAGCAACCCAGACCTTCAGAGAACCTAAAACCGTCGTCAGATCGTCAACGGAGTCAACGCATAACCACTCGCTCCACCGACACAGGACCCACATAAAAACAAAAGTGTACTCCTAGGACTACATCTAAGTCCTACATTGTAACACTATTCTATTTGTAATTAAAATTCCAATCAAAGATTTTAATGGCAAACAGTTGATAGTGGACAGATTAACCAAGTCAGCACACTTTATTCCCTTCAATGTGGGGTTGACTACAGAGAAGCTAGTAGATTTGTATACGAGACAAATTATGGGGATTCATGGGGTGCTAGTCAGCATCGTCTCAGATCGAGACAGTAGATTTACTTCCTACTTTTGGAGGAGCTTGTAGAGGAGTATAGGAACGTGGCTCAACTTCAGCACTTCTTATCATCCCTAGACCGACGGGCGATCAGAGAGGACCATTCAGACACTAGAAGACATGCTGAGGACTTGTGCTCTGGACTTTAGAGGATCATGGAAGGACCATCTGTACTTAGAGTTTGCCTACAACAATAGCTACCAGGCTAGCATTGGCATGACTCCTTTCGAGGCATTGCATGGTCATCGATGTCGTACACCTTTGTCATGGGACGATATTGGTGAGAGGATGTTGCTTGGACCCGAGATGGTTATGGATGCTGCGAATGAGGTCAAATAAATTCGAGATCATCTGAAGATATCCCAGGACAGACAGAAGCATTGAACAGACAGCAATCGAAGACCTTTGGAGTTTAAAGTTGGAGAGCTAGTATTTTTAGGATTTTACCGACCCGGGACGTTATCAGATTTGGTAGAGGCAGAAAGCTCAGTCCAAGGTTTATTAGACCATTTGAGATATTGGGCAGGGTAGGGCAGTTGCTTACTGATAAGATTTGTTGCCTAACCTAGAGGGAGTACACAATGTATTCCATGTTTCTCAATTTTGGAGGTACATAGCTGACCCCAGACCACTCAGAGCTTGAGGTAGGCCCCAGCCTTACTTAATCAGAGCAGCCCATAGAGATACTTGACCGCAGGGAGAATATGCTGCATAGTTTGACAATTCCACTGGTTCGAGTTGCTTGGAGGCACCATTCTCCCTGGGAGTACCTGGGAGAGAGAGGATGAGATAAGGGAGAGATACCCCTATCTCTTTGATATGTGATATACTCAATACTCTCCTGAAATTTCGAAGATAAAATTTTCAAGAAGGGTAGATTTGTAACTCCACCTTCTCTAAATAAAGGATTAGTCATTTCTCATAGTTATCTATTATATATTTATCTATTATATTCAATCATTATCTATTTTATTAGGAAAGCCCATAGGCCAGCTTTAAAAGCCATTAGCAATGGACTGATTGTATTTAATCAATCTAAACCAGCCAGCCCAACCCATTTATTAACCAACTTATTTACCTAATAGACCCAGCCCATCTCTAACCAACTCACAACCTATTATCCACTAGGCCAATTCAGCCCACAGGTTGATTATAGTTACAACCTATTTTATTTAGGCCATAACTCTTATTTATTAGACCCAACCCAAGATGGCCACAGCCCAACCCACTTATATAACCTAACCCAATAACCTAATTTAATCGACCCAGATCCAAATTGTTCACAGATCCTTCCTCTTTGACTCTTGGCCGATGAACGAAGGTGAGCACCTTCGTCTATACGACGCAGCAGCACGATGCTCGACTGCTATATGGGTTCCTAAAACTTTTTCTTCACCGCCTTAACCCGAGCCATCTCCACCATTCAATATCTACCGACCTACTCCCGACTATCACCGTCGTCCATCTATAACGGCCAGCCGAACTTGTCGTGCCTATAAATAGGACCAAGGACTCCTCTTCCAACCTGTCCAATTCTACCATGTCTTTTCTCAATTCTCTACTTCTCCATCTCGTCCTTCTCACTCCTCCAGCTTCAACCAGCATCCATGGCGAGCTTGATCCCACGATGGAGACCAGCAACAGAGATCATCTTCCCGGCGATAGATCTGTTGACGACTGGTGGTGGTGTAGCGAGCTCCGACAAGCTTTGTTAGTGCCGAGGCATAATTTTTTGATGGAAAACTAAGAAGATGAAACAATTGTAAAAACAATATTCCAACACAACACTTCTAGGAAGGTTGTACAAGTTTAACGAAGATCTAAGAAGATCTCGTTACAGCAGCATATGATATTACGTGAATCTAAGAAGATTCCGTAATCCACAGCAGCGAAGAAGATGACAGACGAAAGATGAAGATGGCTTGCTGGGGTGATTACTCACCGTTGCTTAAAGCTATATTCGTCCTACACGAATATCTTCCATGAACCAGCAGGTTCGTCGGAGAACTTTGGAACACTTCAGCTCTTCTAACTCCTCGGATCGTACACGGACTTCCGTATAAAAGCAATGTTGGTACAAAGCTTCGCTTCTCTCTCACAGCCTCTATTTACTTGTGTTAAGAAACACTTGTAAACTGTCGTAACTCTCTATATATGCCTTGTGTCTTCTTCCTGTGAGAGAGAAGAGACCTTTTTTAGGCCCGAGTAGCAACTGCTCGGCTAGCACAACATTCGGAACATGGTAATAGCTACTCCGAACGTACAGTAACTGCTCAGATCTAGTCAGGCACGATCTGAATCAAGTGGTGCCACTCGCGCACCCCGTGCGCCTTGCACATCATGCGCAGCACGTACACTGAGCCAATTTTGCCACCTGTGTGCCCTGCGTACCCTGTGCACCCTGCGCCACCAGCACAACTGGAAGCGCCACTGGGCGCATACCTGGTTGCGCAACCTGGGCCGCACAACCTGGCAGTGCAGCTGGCCGCACAAGCTGGCCTGTGCAACCTGGCCGCGAAACCTGGCATGGGCAACCTGGCCGCGCAACCTGGCATTGCGCCTGGCCGCGCAAGTGGCTCACACAACGAGCGCAACTTAAGCACACTATGCGCCTAGCGACGATGTTGACATGCTAAGTGCAAAGTGCGCCAATAAAATTCCACATTACGCCTCATGAGCCCATGAGCCCGAGTCCGAGTTCGAGTCCGAGTCGCTAAGCCCCTACGGGGCTTAGCTTCCATGGAAATAAATTTTCCAAGAGTAAAAAGCTTGAATGCTTTCAATTGTTGATTTAGCCTTCTTCCTATTAGAAAAATAACCCCACATGGCACACCCATGTGCACCTCCACACCACATGTACATCTCTAAACTAGCATAGCTAATATATAGAGATACAACTCGTTTGGCCTAGCCAATATGGGACTAAAGTTTCTAAACAAAGGCCAAAACCCAACAATCCCCTATATATCTCTATATATGGGTATAAGTGTTCCCCACAGTAACTATCCTTCATGCATTAGGAGAGATGTCGCTGACGACTTGAATCTTCCCGCATGGATCAAACAACAGACTATAATACAAGAATGGACTAAGCCTTGAATTTTGTACCATAGCTGAAATTCTTCCCACTCAGATAATGTAGTTACATGTGCTTCTGGATACACATTAAAGGCCCTGTGCAAGCCTGGTTTTAGTGTATAATTTTGGACGTCTACAAGTTTACCCTCAAGAGACGGCCTGATATCTCTTTGTCCATACACTATAGGTGAGTTCATTATTAAAGAGACACGGCATGAAGCGCTTTGCGCTTCCCTTGCTGTGCTACGCCGCTATGACATGGCTTAAAGCCGAGGCCTTACCCTGTACCGGGAACCTCATCGTAGTGTTATACTACTGTAGCATGAGGCAACCGCCTCTTTGTAGTGCCAAACTACCCAGCATGAAGCCTTAGGCTCCTTTGTGGTGTTACGTCGCAACGACATGGCTTATAAGGCCGAGGCTTTATCCCTAACCTGGTACCTCATTGTGGTGTCGTGCCACTGTAACATGAAGAACTCCTCCTCTTTGTAGTGCTGACTACCCCTCTCTTTATTTTAACATACAACATTAGGCTAACGGCCTATTTGCGGTGCTACGCTGCTGTGACTTATCTAGCAAAGCCGAGGCATTACCCCATGCCTGGGAACCTCATGGTAGAGTCACCCTACAGTAGCATGGAGTTTCACTCCTTGTAGTGCTGTTCTACCGTGCTTCCTATAAAGCACACCAGGCATTCACTTTGCCTGAGAACTCATTAAGGCATTTAAGCTAACCTGTCCACAGGATCCGTTTTTTGTAGAAAACAACAGTAGACAACAGTGGTTGTAGGTCCGTAACCTCTCCATGCCCAATAGAACATGTATCCACCATTCCTGATATTCTTTCGATTAGTGGTTCTCCCTTGAACCAAAAGCTAGATGCCTAGTAGATTTCTCTTTGAACTATTAGTATAAAACTTTATGGTAGGAATACAATATCAGAATGCCTTCAAGCCCATTTTACAAGCTATGTCATCGACCAGCTGGCACTTGAGGCCCTTGGTGAACGGATCTGCCAGGTTCTCCTGGCTCCGAACATCAATCACTACAATAACACCCCTCTTTATGAGATCGTGTACTGCCTTGTGCTTCAACCGTACAGTCCTCTTTTTTCCGTTGAAAAGGTCATTTGATGCCACCGCCGTAGTTGCCTGGTTGTCGCAGTATATCGGTATCGTCGGTATTTGCGCCCCAACCATTGGAAGATCATACATGAGCTTCCGAAGCTATTCTGCTTCCTCGGCTGCGGTATCAAGTACAAAGAACTCAGATTCCATGGATGACCGCGAGAGCATAGTCTGCTTCTTCGACTTCCACGATATAGCAGCTCTATCCATTGTAAAAATGAATCTACCTGTAGACCTCTCGCTCTCCACCTCTGAGCACCAGCTGGCATCACTGAAGCCTTCCACTACTGGCGGATCTCCGCTGTAGTACAGTATATATGTCTGAGTCTTCTTGAGATATCTTATAACCCGTTTTACAGCTTTCCAGTGTTCAACACCAGGGTTGCTCGTGAAACGACTCAGCATTCCCACGACGAAAGCTATGTCAGGCCTTGTGGCAGTAGTAGCATACATCAAACTTCCGATTACGCTAGCATACTCCAGCTGCCTGACGCTTTCTCCTAAATTAGGCTTCAGCTTCAAATCACACCTGTACGACGTATCAATCCCTGGAAGATCCCTATACCCATAACGAGTGATTATTTTCTTAATATAATGAGACTGTGACAGCGCTAGTCCAGTGTCTATCCGGATGATCTTGATCCCTAAGATCACATCAGCTTCCCCCAAGTCCTTCATACTGAACTTGCTCGAGATAAATTTCTTTGTCTCAGTGACAAAACCCATATCCGTACCTAGGATAAGCATGTCATCCACGTACAGACAAACGATTACACCTCTTCCATCAGCGAACTTCATGTAAACACACTTGTCCATCTCGCTGACCATGTAGCCATTTGACCTTATAACTTTGTCAAATTTCTCATGCCACATCTTGGGATCTTGTTTAAGATCGTACAAAGATTTTACCAACTTGCAGACTTTGTCTTCAAGACCCTTCACGATAAATCCCTCTGGCTGTTGCATGTAAATCTCTTCGGTCAGTTCGCCATTTAGGAAAGCCGTTTTCACATCCATCTGATGTATCACCATTTTATGTATTACTGCGAGAGCAATTAACATTCTGATGGTGGTCATCCGGGCTACTGGAGCATACATGTCAAAGTAGTCAATTCTCTGCTTCTGAGAAAACCCCTTAGCTACCAACCTAGCCTTGAACTTGTCAATAGTTCCGTCTGCTTTCATCTTCTTCTTGAAGATCCATTTGCATCCGATGGGTTTCGCTCCTTCAGGAAGATCAACCAACACCCAAGTGTTATTTGAGGTGATGGAATCAATTTTATTGTCAATCGCCTCCTTCCAGAAAATTGTGTCTCTGGTCTTCATCGCCTCATCATAGGTAAGCGGATCTGCTTCCACATGATAGGTGACAAAGTCACTTCCGAAGTCCTTCGGCCTCCTCATACTCTTAGCAGACGGCTCAGCTTGTTCTGGTTCAATCGTTGTTTTAACTAGGGCTGTGCACAATTAAGTCAAACCGACTAAATCGAACCAAGCCAAATCGAACCGATTGGTTTTAAACCGAACCGATGGTTCGGTTGGTTTGGTTCGGCTTCAATTTTTTCAAAATCGACCGGTTTGGTTCGGTTCAGGGTTTGGTTATGCCAAAAACCGTCTAAACCGAACCGAACCGAACCAAATCTTTGTTAATAAATTAGGGTTGGCCGGTTGGGTATGTGTTCATTGGGTTGTATTATACATGTTTGGTTCATTTATTCACATCATAGCCATTTATCAAGTTAAAGTTGAAAGATCTCTCTCTCTCACTCTCTTTCTAGTCTCGAAGAGGAGTGTTGACGGCTCCTATTCTTTTCTAATTGCTCATGTGCAAATGAAAGGGACTTTTGGTTGAATGTATATCATTTTTTTAATATATAATTGGCATTTTTCTCCACATGTAAAGTGCAAGTTGAATTGAAGCTGCCGAATTGTATTTACTGTTACAAAGTAGAAGTTGACTGAGGTTTTACAAAAGAAAAAACATACAGCCCATTTTTTTATGTGATCAAAATCGATCAAGTCGAACCGATCCAAACCGAACCAAATCGGTCGGTTTTAAAACCGAACCGACCATTTGGTTGGTTCGGTTCGGTTTTGTTTATTTTCAAACCGATTAACTTCGGTTCGACTTCGGTTGGGACCAAATAGGTCGACCACCGACCGATGTACACCCCTAGTTTCAACAACAACATCTTCTTGGACCACATCTTCATTGAAGACTTCAATTTCCTGGCACCCTCATTGTTCTCCGGTACATCCGCAAGAACAATATTCTTGTGCCTTACAAATTTGTCTTCAAAATATTCTGCGTCGCGAGATTCAATGATATAATTTGACTCAATATCAAAGAAATCTTTGAGCATCACTCTTCTCGGCATACCCCAAGAAGATCATCTTAGTAGTCCTTGTCCCAAGCTTCTGAATCTTCAGATCTGAAAGCTTGACATATGTCAGACACCCCCACACTCGAATGACATTCAAGTTAGGTCTGACCTTGAACCAGAGTTCATGAGAAGTAACGTCTGAAGTTGCTTGAGGCACTCTATTTAAAATAAAAGTGGCCGTTAATGTAGCTTCTCCCCAGTAGCACTTAGGAAGGCCAACAGTCAAAAATATTGAGTTAATCATTTCTGTTAACGTTCTGTTCTTCCTCTCTGCTACTCTGTTTGATTGAGGAGAGTACGGAGCCGTAGTCTCATTGACAATTCCATATTTTTACAGAACGATACGAATTCAGGAGACCTGTACTCCCCACCTCGATCACTTCTTATTCTTTTGAGTTGTTGTCCAGTCTGCCGCTCAGCTTCGGCTCTGAACTCCTTGAACTTCTCGAATTCTTCGTCTTTAGCCTTCAGCAAGTAGACGAACACATACTTAGAGAAATCATCGATGAAGGTTATGAAATACTTCATCCTGGCCTTTGTAGAGAACTGTTTGAAGTCACAGATATCGGAGTGTACCAACTCCAGAAGATCTGTACTTCGATTAACCCGAGGAAAGGGTTTTCTTATGATCTTTGTTTGAGCACAAACTTCATATTTCTCTACCTTACCCCTACACTTGGAGATAAGTCCAAGAATAGACATTCTGTTTATTCATTTACAATGAACATGTCCTAGCCTATTATGCCACAACTCAAGAGTATAAGCAGAAGGAGTGATTTTATTAATTACATTGGACTGATTTACAAGCTGGATTTTGAACATTCCTTCGGTATAAAAAACTTTTCCAAAATATGTTCCCTTAATAGACATCACCATCTGGCCAGCACTGATGTCCATTCTGAGGCCTGCATTGCAGAGTAGGCCTCCTGAGATCAGGTTCTTGGCGATAGCAGGTACGTGCTTCACGCCTTGAAGCATCAGAGACTTGCCAGAAGTCAGCTTCAATACCACTGTCCCAATCTCGAGTACTTCAGCTTGTGCCTGATTCACCACCATAACCACTTCAGAAGTAGGTGTGTATGTGGTGAATAACTCATTTCTGGAGCAGACATGGCAGGCGGCTCCAGTGTCTACCCAACAGTCAGAGTCAGTCCCTATCGCATTAACCTGCACAATCATAACAACAATGTCAGTGATCATAGATACCTTACTAGGCTCTCCTTGCTCTGATTGCTTGGTCTTTGCTTTGCATTCATTCTTGAAGTGGCCCTTCTTGCCACACTTGAAGCAAGGCATCTGAGACTTTGCCTTCTTTTGCTTGAAGGAAGTCTCCTTCACGTTCAGATTGTTAGGGTCTTTCTTCTTGCTGTGGGAAGTCGTATGCTTTCCCCTTGGTTCCTTGGTATGAACCAGATTGGCATTAGCCAATTGCTTGGACAGTGCGTCCACCTTCAGTTGAGCCCTCATCTGGTCCTCAACGTAGATTTCCTGCAAGAGATCTTCAAGGCTGATCTCAAGCTTCTTCCTATACATGTTTGCATAGAACTTACTCCACCAAGCGGGGAGCTTTGAGACAATCCCTCCAACAACAAACTTGTCGGAAAGGGGCATAGCCTCATCTTCTAACTTCTGTCGCAGCTTCAGAAATTCCTTTACCTGCGGCAGCATGGACTTCTCTTCCTCAAAGAGCCATTTGTGATATTTTTCTACCACAAATATCTTGCTCCTGTTCTTGTCTTTTTCGTACAGTTTCTCCAGAGACTCCTATATGTCTCTGGCAATAGGTTTCTTACTGTAGGATTCTGCTAGGGAATCCTTCATAGCATTCAGGATAAGCAGCCTGCAAATGCTATTCTCCCTTCTCCACTTGGCCTGAAGTTTAGTAGCCGCAGTGATTGCGGCAGCAGACCCAACATCTGGAATAGTAGGTTCCTTTTCAAGAAGCACGTGATCAACGTCTTTGAGTTGAAGAGTGGGATAAACCTTCCTCTTCTAGACTTGATAATGCTCTCCATGAAACTTTTCTAACTTATAGAAGTCAGTATTGAGGAATGAAGTATTAAAGTTTTCCATCGTAGCAATATAGCTCTGAGATTGTTAGTGCCGGGGCACAATTTTTCGATAGAAAACTGAAAAGATAAAAAAATTGTAAAAATAATGTTCCAACGCAATACTTCTAGAAAGGTTGTGCAAGTTTAACGAAGATCTAAGAAGATTTTATTACAGCAGCATATGATATTACGAGAATCTAAAAAGATTTCGTAATCCATAGCAGCGAAGAAGATGACAGACGAAAGATGAAGATGGCCTGCTGGGGTGAATGATCACCATTACTTAAAGCTATATTCGTCCCACATGAATAGCTTCCAAGAACCAGCAAGTTCGTCGAAGAACTTTGGAATACTTCTGCTCTTTTGACTCCTCGGATCGTACACGGACTCCCGTGCAAAAGTAACGCTGGTGCAAAGCTTCTCTTCTCTCTCACAGACTCTATTTACTTGTGTTAAGAAATACTTGTAAACTTTCGTAACTCTCTGTATATACCTTGTGTCTTATGCCTGTGAGAGAGAAGAGACCTTTTATAGGCCCGAGTAGCAATTGCCCGGTTAGCACAACATTCGGGACGTGGTAATAACCACTCCAAACGTGCAGTAACCGCTCAAATCTAGTCAGGCACGATCTGAAGCAAGTTGTGCCACTCGTGCACCCCGTGCACCTTGCACACCGCGTGCAGTACGTGCACTGAGCCACTTGTGCCACCTGTGCGCCCTACGCACCCTGTACCACTCGTGCAACTGAGCGCGTAGCTGTGCGCGCCACTGGACGCACACCTGGTCGCACAACCTGAGCCGTACAACCTGGCAGCGCACCTGGCCACGCAACTTGGCCTGCGCAACCTGGCATTGCACCTGGCCGCGCAAGTGGCTCACGCAACGAGCGCAACTTAAGCGCACTATGCGCCTAGCGACGGTGCTGACGTGCTAAGTACAAAGTGCACCAACAAAATACCACATTACGCCTCATGGCCCATTAGCCTGAGTCCGAGTCCGAGTCCGAGTTGCTAAGCCCCTACGGGACTTAGCTCCCATGAAAATAAATTTTCCAAGAGCAAAAAGCATGAATGCTTTCAATTGTTGATTTAGCCTTTTTTCTATTAGAAAAATAACCCCACATGGCACACCCATGTGCACCTCCACACCATATGTGCATCTCTAAACTAGCATAGCTAATATATAGAGATACAACTCCTTTAGCCTAGCCGATGTAGGACTAAAGTTCCTAAACAAAGGCCAAAACTCAATAAACTTTTGATCGTCGTCATCTCCTCCATCGAGTCAACAAGGCGGTCACCGTGAGTATTTCTTTCTGATCAGTCCCTATGGTTTAATTTGTTGTCCGCTCGATTCTAAGAAATCTTTTCTGCTTTCTTTGATCAATTTTTGATACTTATTTTGATCAAGTGGACTTTTCGATCAGAGTAGTCTCCTTCATCCAGTAAATCGAACAATCAGAGGTGACTGTGGATCGGTTGATATGCTCATCTCCACAGGAAATCATACTAATCGAGTGTTTCATAGTTCCACCAGGTTCGATAATTGCTGAGTTCTTTCAAATTGGATTCAAAACTTCTTCTTGATCTCTTGATCCATTTATTCATGATTCATGTTGCAGTAAGTGATCGAACTATCTGGTTGATTTTGTACTACGTGACTAAGTTTGACCGAGAGTATGGATCCAGTCTTATGAGGATAATTGATCATTATTGGATTGGTAAGGCTTCTGATTATATTCCTTATGATCTGGATTTTTGTAAACAATCAAAAATTTTAAAAGAAATCCTTTCGATCTATTTTTTAATCCTATGACCTATCTATTTGTGAAATTTCCTGAACCAGCTCTCACTAGTTAGACACGGGTGAACAGGAGTATCGGACACAGAACTTGTGCTTGCTCAACTCAGGTTGATATCCTATTACTTTGTGTCTTTGATTTGTATTTCTTGTTAGGACTTGGCAAAGCTAGGTGCAAAGGCTATGTCGAACTGACGGATCAGTTAGTCTGTTTTGGCTATGCACTGTTCATTAGCCGTTGAGTTTGAATGTTTTCAGACTTGGGAGTGTTAGTCGTTTGATCTTAGGGTTCTGATGTGAGTTGTTATTAGGCCCACTATAATTTGAATTCATGTAGTTGGTTGTTTTATTGTGCGAGGAGGAACCTTAGGGTGTGTTTGGTAGGAGGAAAAATAGAAGGAAGGAAAATAGAGGAGGGAAAAGTGAAGGTAACGATTCATTTTCTCTTGTTTGGTATGGAAAGAAAATAGGAAGGAAGGAAAAGTAGAGGGATTACTTTTCCTTCATAATCTAAGAAATCCAATCCCCCAAAAAGTGGGAGGAAAAGTGGAAGAAAAAGTGGAGGCTTGTATTAATTAACAATTATACCCCCATATGAATGTATTATTTAAAAATTATTTATGAAGTCAAATGGTAAATAAGTGTTTTTAGTTGAGGGTAGAATTGGTAAACCCTATATTTTGTACTTTCTTTTCTTCCACTTTTTCTTTAATACCAAACAAAGGAAAGTACATCTCTTATCTTTTCCATCATTGCTACCAAACACAAAGAAAGGAAATGATCTTTCCTTTCCACGTAGAAGGAAAATGAATTGTTATCTTTTCCTTCCTTCCACTTTTTCATCCTTCCTACCAAACACAGCCTTAGGCTTGGCCTATAGTTTAGAGGTTGTATTAAGACAGTAAATTGGTCGGGGTAGCTAAGACAGGATCAGTAATTTGGATTTTTGTTTATATGTTAATTTGGTTGTAGAATGCCTAGTCCTTCCTACAATTAATGACATGAAGTAATTATGTTGTGGATGGTCAATTATTAAGGATTGATGGGCGTTGGTAATAATTATTGAATCTAGTTAAGGTGTAATGATAGGACTAGTTAGAAATTAGGAATTTCTTAGAAATATTTTCTAAAACTCTATTTTCCTATTTAGGTGATTTTAGAGACATTGACACACCATCTTCTAGTAAAGTGAAAAGTTCATGTATCTCGATTTTACTACCACTTGCATGCATATTCACATACACTTGTTGATATGATACTTGATTCATTTACTTTACTTGCTTGCATGTTTCTCATGTCGGGTGGGAGATAGTCATAAAGTATGTAGTAGACTAACTTTGGACAACTCTCGTTCCTGATAGCATATTATTCATTAATATGCCTGGTATTCATTTCATGCGTGACTGATAGTATTATCGTTAAACATGCCTGATTCGTGCGTGACTGATAGCATATTATTCATTAATATGCCTGATACATATTTAGTCTCTATATGTTTGATGATGTCCAATTACACATATTCACGTAGCTAGTGCATACTCTGATTATCTTATATTTATTTGTCATTCACTTTCTCTTGCTTTGTTTACTTTCTTTGTATCCTGTTGGTAAGTATTATTGAGTTATATTGTGCTTTGCTACTTTTCTGACTAGATCGTTAATTACAGGTGAGACTGATCACTTAGAGTGTTTTGGCCAGCAGGGAGACCCAGCAGTGGAGCTCACTCCGGATTCTCAGCAGGATCTGGATTATATTTCTGGACTTTAGATTCATGAATACTGATATGATGTATTGAGATTGAGGATATTGCAGGTTTAGATAGTCTTTATATTTATCGATTTTGTACCCAGATATTCATGTAAAAGGCTGTAGTGAATTATGCTGGATATTAGTAGCTATATTCTGATAGACGCTGTGATGAGTATACAATACTATTGGATTATGACTAGTTTAGATGGATGAATACCGCTGTCAACGATAGCGTAGGCTGGGCGTGACTCGATTTGCACCTGATTATTCGGGAGCGGGTCGTGACATGGTTGGGGCCAAGGGTAGAGAATCTCGTCGGAACGATAGCATATTCCGATGGAAGACAAAAGTCAGGGATATGTAGCTAAGACTTATGGTGGGACTGATCGTCAAGGATTTCAATCTTGGTTATATCATTGATGCTGGCAGAATCCCAGTGGTGCATGAGGTGTTATGCATGGTAGCATCAACATGGTTGTAAAGAAGCTGGAGACATGAAGGATGCACAGTAGCTCAGGGGGTATCAGATACCAACGACAATAGAAACTAGGAACTCTATTCCCAGACAGCATGCATGGAGTCCAGTTGAGGAGCCATGGGGTCAGCATCTATCATCAAATTGGAGATGGAGAATGCAGTATCCAGTCTAGATGTGTTAGGACAGAACTCGGGCAAAGTTTGGTCTAGTCAGATTTTGTCCAAACTCGGTTCATTTTTAGTTAGAACTCTTTGTTGGGACAAAATTGAACTCGGGCCAAATTCGGTTATGTCGGAGTTGAAAGAGTTTTGGGTTGAATCAGTTGGTTTCATGTAGATGGTCAAGAGTTGTGCTGGCTATTTAGGGTTTTTTATGACCTAAAATATGGTTTATCAACCTATTTATATGCGTTGAGGGTGGAGGCAAAGGAGGAGCACACACTGGTGATTCAAGGGTGCTTGTACAGAAAACTAAGACAATGTCTACACTTTGCTCTTAGGGCTTGCCGTTCGAGAAAACATGAAGAGGAGATCCGTTCGGAGAGTTGTCATCTTCGTACCGGATCAATACAGGTAAGGTGAGTGATTTATTGTAATCTTCTGCTTTTTTTTCTTGAGTTCGGTGAGAGGGTTGAACCTTTGGACAAAGGGTTCAAGAAGTTTGTATTTAGTCTTATATTTTGTTGAAGATATAATAATTGTGATTTGTCCAGGTTACTTAGTCACCGAATATATACTACGTTTGATCTGTCTTGGCGTTCGTGGTAGATTGGTTTGTTATCTTCAGGTGGATTGGCGTGGCTTCCACGTTTGTGTCTGTGATCAAATCTGGTTCAGGCCACACACGGGTTTTTGTAAACATATACAACATGGATTCTTCGAGAAAAATTAAGGGACACAACAGAAACTTTCAATATGTTAATTATGATGAGCATTTGAGCAATAAAGTCCAAATGGATAATGTTGATGACTTAATTAGGCTAGTTCATGATGCATATGCCTTTAAGAATGTGAATTCTTCTCAAATGCATGAAGAAATGTTTAGGGAAATCCGAATGATAAGGCTAGTAAGTTTTGCAAGCTACTAAAAATGCTATTGTGGAATTTTAATTTGAACTCTAAAGTCTTAAACTATCTTTTATTGTGAAATTCCTAAACCTGAAGACTCTTCGCAATTTGACAGACAATATAGCAGATGCGAAGTTAGACTTCTGTAAGAAGATTCTACCTAGTAATGCTTTGGTCCGGAATTCCTATTATGAGGCGTGCACCATCATTCGAGATTTATGTCTTGACTACGAAAAATTGACGCTTGTAAGAATGATGTACTATATTAGACGTTATGTTCTTGCACCTGTAATGCATTATTTATGTATCGACCAAAGTTTATGTTGATTATAAAAATCAGGTGTGAATATGACCAATGGGCCAACAATCTCTTACGTTTTGATAATTGACTTTGAGTTTATACCAAATAATATAAAAAAAAACCTTCTCATTTGGTACTTAGCACATTTGTTGTTGCTTTTGGTATATACACTCTTCTCCTCCTTTGTCATTTGTACAAAATGGAAGCTCACCCGCAAATTGAAAGCACAAATAACATAAGAAAGAAAACAAGATCATATCAAAAAGATAGAGAATAAATATGGCCAAAATATGTCTAATTGCATAAGTATAAATGGTAGGAAATTACTAAAACTCAGTAGCATAACCATGAAAGTACATAAACTCATAAAATATGGAAGTCTAAAAGAGACTTACCATAGCTAGTGCATAAAAAGTAAAATCAACTAAAAAATACTACATGATCATCATCGTCATCAGATACATGACCAAAATCCTAATACTCTCATCAACTCGCATCATCGCTAGTGTCAGTAGAACGACCAGGGTCAATGTATATTGCAGTAGGTCGAAGTAGCGTCGAGCCTGACGATCCTCGAACCTGGGTCCATCGAAGTCTGGATGGCGAAGAATCGGAGTAGGACCAGTAGATGATGAGCGATGGTCCACTGAACGTCAATACTACCATTTTGTAGGGTCTGGAACTGGTATATCAGATGATAGTCAATATCTCGATGATGCATGCGATCCGCCTGATAGCGCTCATCCTCGAGAATGCAAAGAGCCTTGAATCGATCGCAAAGTTGATCGATGGTACTTGTAGGAGGGACATCAGTAGGAGGGACTGGTGCAGGCTGAGGAGCCTAGGCTGGTGGAATACCTTTGGCACTAACTACAAGAGGAATAGGGACAGAAAACTTTCTAGACCTATGAAGTTCAGATGACGTACCATCGATAGGACAAGAATCAAAGGGGATGTTGTACCTAAGAAAGATGATAAGAAGAACCATAGGATAGATAAGGTTACGCCATACCTTCCTGCATGTAAGCACCCTAATTTTGGAAGTTACTTTTATTTATTTTATACGATTTTTATTTATTAAACCATATTTTATTTTAATTATGACTATAGATGTACTTTTCCGTGTTTAATTTTTGAAGCACAATAATTATCAATTTCTTAAAATCTACTGCCATCATCGTATTCTAGATGAGTCCACCTTCAGTTTGATATATCATATTCCATCTAAACATGTTCA
This sequence comes from Iris pallida, assembly GCA_029216955.1. Lineage (NCBI taxonomy): Eukaryota > Viridiplantae > Streptophyta > Magnoliopsida > Asparagales > Iridaceae > Iris > Iris pallida. The sequence continues at coordinate 12,882,509 of JANAVB010017599.1, forward strand.
CTTGTGCTATATTTTTTATGTACAACTTTAGGGGTAAAATAGTCATTTTAGTCTCTCACGTAAAATTTAACTAGCTTTTCAAATAGCAATTAAGGACCAAGTCCATTCCAAATCATTTGACCCAATATATAGTTTTGATCGATTTCGAGCCTACTAGGCACATGCCAATGGTGTGCCACTCAATTGGGGTTTATGTGCTATTTAATCTTAAGTGGCACACAAGTTGAAACTATAGACATATTGGACTCA
>JANAVB010017599.1:12887757-12918580 GCA_029216955.1 Iris pallida
ATCAGAACCGGAATGCTCGAACTCAGTAGGAGGTCCTACAGCTGCCTGAAGCTGCCTTGCCTTAGATAGGAAGGCAGGGGCTGGAAGGAATTGGCAATCGAGAGGGACATAAAAAGTACGAAAAACCATAGGCAAATAGAGAGCATAGACCAAAGATCGCGGCCTCTTCCTTGCATTGATCATCCAGTCCTTCATAGTACGTGAAAGGTTGAACGGGACATGAAAGTGAAGGTGATACAAAGCAGAAATCTCAAGATACGAAACTTTATCAGTCGATCGCGCTTTGGGCAGGATCGTGGAGAAGATAATACGATAAAGCTTGTAGAAATAAGGGTTAAGATATTTTGCAAGTAACTTGCGTGGACGTGTGTTAGGGGTACAAATCGTCCTTGAAACTCTCAAGGGAAGATCCATCGTGGAATTAAAACTTGCGTGCATCGACAAGCTTCTCCCAGAGTTTTCCGAAATCTCGAGATATTCCGCAAGTTCAAAATCATCGAACGAGAAGTCAATTCCAGCAACACGAGAATATAAACGTGTGTCATCAAATGTGAGATTGCAATAAAACATTTGAATTACATTCAAGTAGATAAGTGAATTTGAGGAAACTAATTCATTAAGACAAAGATCATGAAATAATGAGTCATAACGAGAAATATGGTGAAGTTGATGGGATGACCGCCACACGGGCCGTGATCAAAAATTATTGAACCATTCGTTAGAGGCATCCAATGACACAAAATTCGATCATCGAATGTGTCGGGGTCATTGGGCCGTGGTGGATTAAAAAGGGGATGAATAGGTTGATCATCACGAGGAGGAGGAGGGTTCGTTAAGGAAGCACGCTCAGTTCTAGCCTTCTTTCCTCTATTAAACAACCTAGGTGCCATTGAAAATGAAGGAAATTTGAAATTGAGATGGAGAAAAAAAAATTATACCTCAGGAGAATTGTGGAGAATGGAAAAAAATGATGCAAGAGTTGTTTCCTTGAGTTTGGAGAAGAAATCCACACTAGATAGGACTTCTAGGGTTAGGGTTTGAAGAGAAAGGAGTTGGAGAAGTTTTGGAGGAGGCAATGGAAAGGAGAGAGAGGGAGAACCCGATTTTAAGAAAGGGGGTTCGGATGGTTGGGTGAAGCCTGGACCCTAGGATCAAACGGATGAACGGCTGTGAGCAACTGGAAGTTCTGGAATAGCCTGACCGAATTCAGCCCAAACTCTGTGTGCGACAGAGTTCGGCCCGAGTTCTGGGACCATAACTGAAACCAGTTTGAAATTTGTTTGAAACCAATGCCAAGTATAAAAGAATGAATGAGGGATAAAAATTTAAGAAATTCAAAAGTAAATGGCCAAGTAGAAAATTTTCAAATAAAAGCTGAATAGAGTAGACGAAATAAAGTTCAAAAATTTGAATTTAGCAAGTTATAAATAAAATTGAACCATATAATAAACAAGGATTTATGACACAAATCAGTATGGTGAAACTGCCATAGGGTAGCAGCAGGGGCCGGATCCCAGCTAGCGGTAGTCCGAAGACTAGTGCACCGTGTCGCTTAGGCTTTTATGCCTTGTTATTAGAAGGACCCTTTCGGCTGGTACCCTGTCACCCCCGTTTCCCGTATTTCGTATTAATACTCGTAATCGGATTTTGGCACGTATTTTTAATTTTTGGACTTTTGGAATTTTGGGTTTTCTCGTAAAATGGATTTTGACTTGGCTTGGTTTTATTTCGTGAAGAAGGATTGGTTTGGTTTGGTTTAATATGCATTTGGAACATCTTAGCTAACCTCCACCCTCAACACAACATATTCTCCATCATTAAATCCCACCTAACTTTCTCTTCCTCTTTACTTTCATTTATTTTCCTCCATCTTCTTCTTCCTTCTTCCAAACAACATCTCCACCCATAGGCAAGTGCAACTTGCCACCACATGAGAACCTAATTTTTATTTGTTAATTAGCTTAATTAGATGATTTGGAACAACATTAGAACTTGGCATTTTGTGATTTGGAGTCTCCATTATTCTAGATCTAAGTTTTAAATATTTTTGAAAATTCTTGATTTTGATCTATCAAACTTTGATTTTTGCTTATTTGATGCTTCCATGTGGAAGAGAATTTAATTTTACCCAAGTTAGAACTTTGAAAATCCAAATTTGGTTTTAATTTGGCCAAGATATAAAGATTTGAAGTTTTGGTATTCTTGAGAAGTTCATCTCAGCCTTGGAGAAGAAGACCCCTCGGCCTGCGCTCTTTAGCGCAGGGCGACTTACGCTCAGCCCCTGGGCTGAACCGTGCAGCCTTCCCGGCCTGTGCTCTTTAGCAATAGCTGACCAGCGCAGCTTGCCCCTTGGCGAACTGCGCACTCCTCCCCTGCACCTTCGGCCGTGCGCCATTGGCCATGCGCCATCGGCCTATGCGTCCTTGGCCGTGCGCCGTCTGTCCCAGCGCACTCGACTCCATGCGCACTCCTCCCCTGCGTCTTCGGCCGTGCGCCATCGGCCCATGCGCACTTGACCCCATGCGCCGTCTGCCCCAGCGCACTCGGCTCCATGCGCACTTGACCCCCTGTGCCATCTGACTCAGCGCAACCTGCACCCTGCGCCATCCATCTCCTGCGCCATTCATCCCTGCGTAGCCCATTCTCTTGCACAAGCTAACCCCTTCCGCAACCTATTTGCCCAATGATTTGGTTTTATTTTCTTGGACTTGGCTTCTCTCTTGTGGATTGGGTTTCGAGATCTTATTCCACACAGCACGACTATCTTGACCCAACACGACCTGGCACGGTTTTCGATAATTTTGCTTATGACTAATGCATTTTTTCTGATTCTGTGAAATAAGATTTTAGTACCTCTGATCTTCTTAATAGTGACCCGATGGGGGTACACACTTGACTTGTAACCTGTGATTCATGATTTATCTCGGTAACCAGATAACTTGATAGTGGCCCGTGGCGGCGCACTCTTGACTCGTAACTTATAACTTGTAACTTGCTCTGACACCGTGGGTGTTCCTGCTTGCTTGCTTGTGCAATCCACTTGTCTTGTCTTGCATCATGTCTAGGACGTGACTCCCTGGTTCCCACGGTCAGGGATTCGCATTAAATATAGATTAGGCTAATAACTAGATCAAACTGTAGTCATGGAGGATTTCCAGTCACAGGCAATCTCGTTATCTGGGCACTTTAATTGGACTTGTAGCTTGCCGACGCGTAGAGCACATTTCCAGCACACTGTCATGTGTTGCACCTCTTAGTCACCTAAGGGTATATTGTCTCCTGGGCGATGTACCCAACCATACTCTCAACCCGCGAAAGGATAACTGGATAATCTGCAGGGCTTGGGACTGGAGAATTCTTATTGTATCTTGTTAGTAATTAGGCTTGTGATAACCCTAGTTAGTTAAAGTAGTAAGCCGTAGTAATTGCTTGACCGTTTGTGAATGGAAGGTGTCCAGCCTGGTCTAAGCCTCGTCTAAGTCCCTATAACTGGTACTCTTGAATATGATTGTTCTCCTTATCTTTAACAATAAATGGATAGGGACAAGTGCTATTCAGGCGAAGGGTTACAACCCCGGTCCTTGTTTGGTTTACGGGTTGTAATCTGGCTCCCGGAATGGTTCCATGTCCCTAGTCGCTTATTGTCCTGTTGTACTTTTATTACTTGTGCTTTTCTTTTATTTCTTATGATTTGATATGCTGGTTTTGTTCTTATTTCGTGGCCTCCCTTGTGGCACTTGCTCTTTCTGGGGTTTGACCCAGCTGGTTTTGTGTGGCCATATTTCGGAGCAGCTCCCGAGGATCTACCGAACCTCCAGCCCGATGGTGGCGACTAGAAGGAATCTGGGCTACGAGTGGGTTTCCTATTTTGTTTCACTCACTCTATTGTAAAATTATTCTTTTGAGGCGTTTGGCCGACGAGCACCTGTTAGCTCGATGCACATTTACTTACTGTCTGTCTAAGGGCTGTAAACATGATTAACAAATCCTAGGGTTGATCATGTATGACTTAACTCTTGCTAGTCCTCGTATTTTGTACGACTAGCTTCATGATCAGCTGAATATGTAATATTTGGGACGCCTTTTGTTGTATATTTGGTGGTCTAACATCTTATAATTATATTACTAGCTTGAGATTGAGACAATAGGCTTGACCTTAAGAGACCGTTGGCTTGTAGTAAACCCTCATATCTAGACAGCCGTGACCGTATAGCGAGGTGGTTTCCATTTCAATATACGTAGCTAGCTATGTTCGCCCCCGATCTCCAGTATTCTGGTTCTGGGGCGTGACATGGTTTAAGTGGTGGCCCATGCAGGTCTTGTTAATCAAGAAATGTGAGGGTTTACCGAATAGATGTCTCAATCAGTACTCGTCCTTGATCTCCTTTCATATCCTCTGAATCTCTGGAATCTTGACCTGATCACATGCTTGTATCGTTGATCTGTCCTGGTCCTTCCTTATTGTTTCCTATGTCGTTTTCTTCAGCGGCATTGTTCATGAACCAACCGATCAGTAAGGCAGAGCAACTCCCGCGGACCAGCAGCCCGGAGATCAAGCCCAGCACTCCGGAGTAGCCTCCAGAGTTGTGCCTACTGGAGGAGAGCCCCCAGTTCAGCCCGTTCAGCCTGCCGAGTCGGATGATGGCACTTTGGTAGGTCTCATCAGGACCTTGATAGCTTCCAAGATCGCAGAGGAGACGCCTTGTACCTGGTAGTGGCGGATACTTTTACCAGAGGCGGTCATCCAGGGAACAGCGCGGCCAACAGCTTTAAGCGCTCTAACCCTCCCTTCTTCGACGGCAGTAAAGATGCGATTGCCGTGGACGGTTGGCTCCAGGATACCGAGGTGATTCTGGAGGCAGCTAGACCACCTGAGAATGAAAAGGTGGCGGTGGTACGCCTGCAGTTGCTGGACTTAGCTCGCAGTTGGTGGGCAGCACAGGCCATAGGATTAATGGCACCCATTGCTTGGGCAGTGTTTAGAGAGAGATTCCAGACGAAGTATTTTGATGTTGTAGCTCGGTATGACCTGCAGACAAGATTTACCAACCTGAAGCAAGGAGGCAGAACGGTCGACAGTTATGCATCTGAGTTTTCTAGACTCAGTAGGTTTGCCCCCACCTTGGTGGCAACCGAGTTTGATAGGGCCCAGCGGTTCCAGCAGGGGCTGCATTTGGAGATCTTGTTGGCAGTCGAGCAGTTCGAGCACCAGACGTTCGATGCGGTATTGAGAGCAGCTAGGAGGCATGAGTATACCTCCCAGAGGATCGTGGATAGGACCGGAGGTAGGAAACGGTCCCACAGTCAGATGCACCAATCATCAGCTCCAGCCCTGGCAGCTAGAAGTTTGACTATTGGAACTCCGAGGCGGGCGGCCTCAGTAACGTCGTTTCAGCATTCGACCCCGACGTACCCGCAGAAGCAGAAGCAGACTTTCGCGATGGGATGTTCTCATTGTGGGAAGCCAGGCCATGTAGTGGCGGATTGTCGTAGGGCGCAAGGATTGAGCCTGACTTGTGGAGCGGCAGATCACAAGATAGGAGCCTGCCCGAATAGGGGTAGTTCATCCTCCTCCAACCTAACCAGTCCATCGGTTAGGGGACCAGCTCCTATGCAGCAGCAGCAGCAGTACCCAAGGCCATTGTTGCCTCAGGCCCAGGCGTTTCATCAGCAGAACCAGCAGCAGTACACCCAAGCCCAGGTGCAGAGCAGGCAGAGAGGTTTCCAGCAGAGGGGACCCGCAGCTAGAGGATAAGGTCAGGCCATGATGATGCCTATGGAAGAAGAAGTTGCACCAGGTGAGGGTGGCAGGTACTATTCTCGTCAACACCTTTCCAGCTTCAGTATTAATTGATTCTGGTGCCTTGCATTCATTTATGTCTGCACGATTCGCGACACGGATAGGATTGGAGCCCGAGTCATTATCAGTGAGGCTCAATATACTTACTGGTAATGGTCTTGTGGGAGTAGATCGAGTGTTTTCCTCGTGTCGGATCATAGTTAGTGGTAGAGAGTTCCCCGCTAGAATTATAGAATTCCCTATGGCAGACTATGATGTAGTCTTAGGCATGGATTGGTTGATCTTCAGTGGCGGATCTCGTTCCATTATCTGTGTTATATTCTGGATCAACTAGCTGGTGGCTCCAATCTCCAGAGGAGTCGGGTACTCAGAGACTTGGATGATCTTCAGTGGCGGCTCCAGATTCTTGATCTGCTTCTTGGTGTAGCATATGCGCTCGGTGTCGAAGAAGTTCAAAGTCTGAGAGTCTGGGAGTCCTTTCTAGCTCGGAAATTGTATTTGTAATCTGAATTGGAAAAGGACGACCTGCTGGTGTCAAGGGACTCTTGAAACGTCTCCGTCAACTGCGTATACCCATAGGGATAGTAGTGGCGATAGATGGTAGTGAAAGCTCGAAACCTTCAAGTGTAGGTGGATCGACTGTCCTGGTGTCGCGTGCTTTTGAATTATCTGATAACAGAAAACTGTTAAATAACCTAGACCTAAATACAACAAGTGTTTATAGAATATCAATATACCTGAAATACCTGATATACCCTTATTCCCGATTTTCCTATGCTGTGATCAAGTTTCCCTAGTGTAATCAAGTCCCCAATAGTACGCTAAGACCTAGGTACCATTAGGATAGACCTGCATGGGCCACCACTAAAAACATGTCACGACCCGCTCTCGAATAATCGGACACGAGTCGGACATGCCCAGCCTTCGTCGTTAGACACGACGAAGTAAGTTGTACCAAGCTAGGGAAAACTAACCAGATAAACATAAAAGTATAGAATCACAGCATCTAAAAACGTATCCCAGAATGATAACCATAATCCACAATTCTATGTATATAAATGTACAAGTCATCAAGAATGAAATGTACATGAATTCTAAAGACAATATCTAAGAGTAAAGCTAACAGTCTAAACCTGAAACCTCAAGCTAAGCCTCATCCTGCTCAGCTAAATCCTGGGCTCTGGCCCATAGAATAGAACAATGTCCTGCAAGTATACCTACAAATATCCTATTCAGGAGCGGAGCTAAGTATATCCAAGGAAATGAACATGAACATCATGGTATGAATCAAGAAACAGGAAGAATATATATAAGTACAGGAAATGAGATAAGACATGAAACTGAGCAGAAAATACTGAAAGTAAAACAGAGAAACATGGTAAGAGTCCTGAATCATGAAATACAAACTGAACATGAAATACAGCCTGAACATGAAATACAACCGTAAAATCCTGAAATACAAACTGAATCCTGACTGCAATATTTGAAATACATCTAGATTGTGATCGGCTTAGGTAGATGCAATGATAATAAAATGGTACGGCTTTGGCCCCGCGTGCACGGTGCGGGACCCAAGCTATTCACATGAGTAGTAACAGGGTTTGATCACATATCTATAGTATTTCCCCTCCCAGACACAAATGATACATGAAACATGAAACGAGACAATATCGTGATATATCGTGTCATCAAGAGATACAAGAATGAATATGAAGACATGAGAAATGAACAAATCCGAGCAGTATACTTGCCTTGCTCAGGGTGATCAAGTGTAGAAAAATTGCTGTAAGTCCACCTGATATAATAGGTACCAATTGGTTAAGCTCTAAACCAATGCATTAGCTTCCTGAATCAAACTTCTAACTAAAGTTTGCTAGCTATTAATATAATCCTTGCTAACTATAATAATTAAAATATGTTAACTATATATTAAACAAGAAAATAATATGTTACTATCTAGATAACAATTTGAATCTAATAACTTACTATATAGAACATCCATTATTCTAACAGGTTTTCAATTTATGAAGTAATATGTAGAAGGTACTTAAATCTTATTTATTTGAAAATAATTGCTAGCTAAAGTATTTAGCAAGAGAAATATATATAAATTTTTTTACACATTAATCTTAATAATATTTAAAGGATAGCAACATTTCTAATCACACTGGAAATTGCACATTAATAAAGGATAACGAGATTCCAGCCCAAAATTTATCAATACATATCTGTAGTTATGATCTTAACTAAAGTATTAACTCTTAACTTCAAAGGCTCAAACACCAAACTCAACCCAAAACTTAGTTCCTGGCTCGACTTCAAAATGCAGCTGACAGTCCTATAGAGAATTTAGATAAATTGTATTTTAGAGCTAGCCCGTACATACCCAATGTTCAGCTTATTTCTACGCTGCTCAAACCCAATACTTGCTTAACACAACCCATTTACTCAATTCAGCAATACACCCTAGCCCAGTATACTCAGCAACCATACAAGCCCCGACCATCATTTTAATTCCAACAACCGAACTCAAGCATCAATAAAAGATAACTCAACTAAAGTACATACAACCAAGAAGCTTAGGAAAAATATACACATACCTTCCCATTCACCCTAATTCAAAATAACTGCAATATGAACTTCACTTTAACCCAAATAATCCTAAAATCGGATCACACAAGTGGAAAACTATACAGAAACTAACTCCAGAAAATAGGTGTACAAACTAATCCAAAAGTTAAGGATTAATACAATACAACCCAGCCATTGCACACACAACCAAATATATTTGACCTATACAAAGAACCCCCAAAGACTCCTGCAAAAGTCTAAATCCTGTCCAAACTAGTCGATCCAAAAACTCCAACACGGACACGCACGCAGGTTGGACACAGCTACACTGGACACGAACGGTACTCTGATACATACACTAGCCTTGGATACGAACACGACACTCACAAGCCCGGTTGATCCCATCTGGACACCCCTTGCTGGAACAGAACCACACTCTAACCAAAATAACAGATTGTAAAAATCAACAACGGCTCAGCCATCATGGTGAAGAATTTGAACGGTACTTGAAGAATGGCAATCCAGGATGGAGTGCATACGCAAACTTGAAGAATCAGCCGGTTCCTTGCGTGTCCATAGCTGACCAGCATTGGTTGAGGCGTTTCCATAAATAGTTGATATGCAAGAATAATGAAAGGTTCTAAGAAGTGCTTCTTGATCCGATTCAAGAAGGAGAAGAAGAATTATCGAGAATTCGCAGAAATTAAGAGAAGTAATCACTGACCTGTTCTGATCTCAAAATCTATATCGACAAGATCGATGAAGGCCGGAGGACTCGTGGCCGTGACAGCGACGGGAATGCCATTCCTTCGCCAGGCTACCGCGAATCGCAGATCGCCGGTGAAGAGTCACTTTCTACTCACAGGAGTCGTCGAACCTGTCGGTACGCGGTGGAGGAAAAGCCATCGGTCGATCAGTCACTGTCGTTGTTTGTCGGGAGTTGTCGCCAGTCGTCGTCAAGGACGAAGGCTCCTTGCGCCAACGCTGGAGAGAACGCCAACTGGTCGCCACCGGCTGGTCGTGCCGAGAAATTCGTCGAAGAAGAAATTAGGGCTAGGGTTTCGGAGTTGGAACGATCGGCTCCCTCGTCGATTGTTTACTGGATCCGCACAAAAATAAGAAAGGAAAACGAATTTTTAGAAAGATCTACTAATCTCTGGATCTGAAGAAATCAAGTGAAAGAATCGCTCACCAAGTGGTGAAACCCTAGATCGGAGGATGTCGAGCTCCTGGAAGAACAACGCCGCCGCTGCTGTTGCTTCGGGAGGTGGTCGTCGTTAGTGAAGAAGAGGGTTGTCCACGCTGTCACCGAGGAGATTAGGGCTCAACGCTGAAGTCATCGTCGCCAGCGGAGTTGTCGCCACCGCCGGGTCGGAGAGTTGGGAGGCTCTGAAGAATGGAGAGATTTCCTGAGAGAAAAAGAAATGGAGGAGAATAACTTCTCACTCCACTGATCGGTTGGTAAAGGAAAACAAAAAATGGAACTTTACAAAAAAAAACCTCCCGCTCAACTTAAATTTTGTATAAGCCCTCCGGCTTAGGGTTTATATAAGAAACCCTCTGCTTTTTCGAAATTGCAGAAATATCAAGAAATCAATTAGAAAACCAAAGAGTGGCCCAAAAGTTTGTTATAACAAACTTTCAAAAAAAAAAATAAATTATGCCCAATTAATTTCCCTCCAAAATATCGATGACCAATTATTATTTTTAATTCAAAAACTTATTATTTGAAAAATCATCAACTATTATTAATATTAAAAAATGTTTTTAAAATTAAAATAAATTTCCCAAACAGGGAGGTGGAGTTACAAATCCCCCCTTAAAGTAATTTCGTCCTCGAAATTCGAGAGACAAACAAAACAATCTCAAAGCAACATCTCAAGAAGGTTCAACACAATTCATTTTATTGTATTTAAAATTTCTTAATATCAAATACAATCAACAAATAAACTGGAATAGCGCTCCCGCATCTCGTCCTGCGCTCCCATGTGGACTCTCCCGGAGAGTGATGTCTCCACATGACGCGGACAAGTGGAATAGTCTGGTTCCGCAAGCGCTTCTCTCTCCGATCAAGGATCTCCACTGGCTGCTCCTCGTAGGTCAATCTCAGACCCACCTCTAACTCCAAAAAGTCCACCACATGGCTCGGGTCCGGAAGGTCGCGTCGCGGCTGAGACCCGTGGAAAATGTCATGCCCCCTCCAAGCTAGCTGGAACTAGTCGATACGCCAACTCGCCAATCTGCACCGTCACATCGAAAGGGTCCGATGTACCTCGGACTGAGCTTCCTGCCTCTGCCAAATCTGATGACGCCTCTAATTGGTGAGATCTTCAGGAATACTCTATCTCCAAACACGAACTCCAGTGGCCGCCTACTGCTTTCCGCCCAGCTCTTCTGCCGATCCTGTGCAACTCAGAGACGCTACCTGAGCCATGAGACCCTGTACGATAATTACACACAAGAAGTTGGAATAACACGATCGATCAAGAATCAAATAGGTACGAGATAGAATGAAGTTCCAATTACAACTTAGAGGGGCAAAATCATGAAGACACAAGTATTAAGTATGATCAAAAATCGGTAGTTTAACGCAGGTAGACTAGAACAAGATAGAAAATCATGGTCAGATAGACATGACCTAAGATCGAAGTTTAGACAAGTCACAAACGAAGTACGGAATCTCAATCGGGTAATATACAATTTTGAGGAATTCAATGATCTAACGATAAAACGTTAGAACGAAAATTTAGCAAGGGTTGATTGAGGAGGCGTACGCAATACTCAGGAGATAGTACAGTATCAAATCAGGATGAACGTGCAAGTATCTGTGATTCCCGAAAACCAATCATATGAAAAGAAAATATAGTCTCCAGAATATCCAAGAACATATTGGTATCTGAAATAACTTTGCTTAGAATCCCTACCCCGCCAGTATGTATCTGACTGCAGTAGACTTTCGGCTCCGTGACTCAAATAACAATATGTCTCCGAATACTCTATCAACCTTATCCATTTTCTGACAATCATTGACGAAACAACCCAAGAGATCAAGATATGAAGAATATGACAAGTCTCGACAATACTCGAAAACTATGGGTGTCTGAAATCACTTCAACTTAGAGTTCATGCCTCGCCAGTGCGCTACTGGCTGCAGTGAACCCTCAGTCTCCATAATCCAGCTAATGGCTGCAGCGCGCAACTGTCATGACATAGTAGGTCATCGAATAGCCTCTCAACTTTATCCCTAGGAATTTCAAAAGAATTCCAAGAAATTCAAAATGAGTTTCAATAGTCCAGGTCCCGGAAATGGTAAAGTTACCTGACTGTTAGAATGCAAGGATTTATTAGGTACTAAGAGACGACAAGGGATCCCGTCGGTGAGTACAAAGGGCAACCAGGAAGATTTAAAAAAATTTAGACAGGGGCGAAGTTTCAAATTATGACGAAACATCAACTGATATCTGGAATGGTAACAAGATTCCATATATGGGACATTATCCCGAAGGGATAACAGAGTCTCGAAGGATGAACTGAAGCAAGATATCAGATATGAGATAGGTTTCAAAAATAAGAAATAAAATCCTGTACTGGAAATGAGTTTCAATAAAATTTTGAATAACAATGAAACCTCGAGCAAAAACTTGAATTGAAAACGAATTCTCCAATAGAAAATCAAGTATTAACAAAGTCGTGAATAAGGAACAAATTTTTCGAATAGAAAAATCTCAATAAGGAAACAAGATTTTAAATAGGGAACACGGTCTCAACGAGTCGCGGGTAGGAACTGAAATTCAAAGTCTGGTAAATCTTGAATGGGAGACAAAATCACGAATAAAACAAAGTCTCGAAATAGGAAACAAGATCTTAAAATCTCGAATGGAATCAAGCTACGAGTAGGAAAAAGAATCAATGGGTGAATAAAACAATTATCCATGAAACAAGTGATACCTCAAATAGGGAAAAAGATCGAAGCAAATTTGTGAACAGAACAATTTTCAAAAATAGAAAACAAGCCACGTATGAAACAAAATCTCATATAGGGAACAGGTCGAAACTGAAGTTTTCAAACGATGTCTTGAATGGTGAATAGAACAAGTATTGAATAAAAATCAAATTCAAAAATCCCCAAATAGAAAACTGAACTTCGGAAAGAAAACAAAATTTACAAATTGTAACTAGTCCTGAATAGGAAACAAAATTCCTGAGTAGAATCTCGAAAAGTGCAAGGTTACGAAGAATGGATGGAGGAGTATCAATCAACGAATAGGAAATAATATCTCAAATTAAGTTTCGAATACCAACCAAGATTCCAAAACAGAAAACAAGAAGTTCCAAGAAATGGTCTAGATGCTAAAGAAATTTAAGAAAACTAGGTTGCTAATCAAGATACATGGTTTTTCCAACCATGCAAAAGAGATCTTCTGTCTTCAATCCGTCTTCAGTATTCCTCCGGAATTATTTTCAATTTCTTCAACTGTCCTCTTGTAGGCTGATCCTTGAGGTAGTGCTCCATGTGGTTGCTGATTCTGAAAAGGTGGGTCCCTTTGCTGTAGTCCGATGCTCCTCGTGCTTGTTCTCGGGCAGTGCGATCAACGGTCTCCGAAAAATCTTTGACTTGGTGAGTAGGCGATCCGCAGTACAAGCGTAGTCTCCGTCTTTTGTGGCATTCGTCGTAGTGGTGTCCAGGATGGCGGCAGAAAGCACAATTAGTCATTGTCTGAATCTAATATTGTGGTGAAGAAGCGATGTCCGAGTATGGCAACGCTTTGCGGTTTCAGGATTGTTGCTGTCTTTGTCATAAGTCTTCATGTCTCTCATGTGCTTCAGCTTTCCATCTCGTTCCATTATCTGTGTTATTTCTGGATCAACTAGCTAGTGGCTCCAATCTCTAGAGGAGTCGGTACTCAGAGACTTGAATGATCTTCAGTGGCGGCTCCAGATTCTTGATCTGCTTCTTGGTGTAGCATATGCGCTCGGTGTCGAAGAAGTTCAAAGTCTGAGAGTCTGGGAGTCCTTTCTAGCTCGAAAATTGTATTTGCAATGTCTGAATTGGAAAATGATGGCCTGCTGGTGTCAAGGGACTCTTGAAACATCTCCGTCAACTGCGTACTACCCATGGGGATAGTAGTGGCGATAGATGGTAGTAAAAGCTCGAAACCTTCAAGTGTAGGTGGATCGACTGTCCTGGTGTCGTGTGCTTTTGAATTATCTGAAAAATAGAAAACTGTTAAAATAACCTAGACCTAAATACAACAAGTGTTTATAGAATATCAATATACCTGATATACCTGATATACCCTTATTCCCGATTTTCCTATGCTGTGATCAAGTTTCCCTAGTGTAATCAAGTCCTCCAATAGTACGCTAAGACCTAGGTACCATTAGGATAGACCTGCATGGGCCACCACTAAAATATGTCACGACCCGCTCTCGAATAATCGGACACGAGTCGGACACGCCCAGCCTTCATTGTTAGACACGACGAAGTAAGCTGTACCAAGCTAGGGAAAACTAACCAGATAAACATGAAAGTATAGAATCACAGCATCTAAAAACGTATCCCAGAATGATCACCATAATCCACAATTCTATGTATATAAATGTACAAATCATCAATAATAAAATATACATGAATTCTAAAGACAATATCTAAGAGTAAAGCTAACAGTCTAAACCTGAAACCTCAAGCTAAGCCTCATCCTGCTCAGCTAAATCCTGGGCTCTGGCCCATAGAGTAGAACAATGTCCTGCAAGCATACCAACATATCCTATTCAGGAGAGGAGCTAAGTATATCCAAGGAAATGAACATGAACATCATGGTATGAATCAAGAAACAGGAAGAATATATAAGTACAGGAAATAAGACAAGACATAAAACTGAGCAGGAAATACTGAAAGTAAAACAGAGAAACATGGTAAGAGTTCTGAATCATGAAATACAAACTGAACATGAAATACAGCCTGAACATGAAATACAACCATAAAATCCTGAAATACAAACTGAATCCTGACATGTGCAATATTTGAAATATATCTAGATTGTGATCGGCTTAGGTAGATGCAATGATAATGAAATGGTACGGCTTTGGCCCCGCGTGCACGGTGCGGGACCCAAGCTATTCATATGAGTAGTAACAGGGTTTGATCACATATCTATAGTATTTCCCCTCCCAGACACAAATGATACATGAAACATGAAATGAGACAATATCGTGATATATCGTGTCATCAAGAGATACAAGAATGAATATGAAGACATGAGAAATGAACAAATCCGAGGAGTATACTTGCCTTGCTCAGGGTGATCAAGTGTAGGAAAATCGCTGTAAGTCCACATGATATAATAGGTACAAATTGGTTAAGCTCAAAACCAATGCATTAGCTTCCTGAATCAAACTTCTAACTAAAGTTTGCTAGCTATTAATATAATCCTTGCTACTATATATAATTAAAATAATATGTTAAATATATAATTAATAAGAAAATAATATGTTACTATCTAGATAGCAATTTGAATCTAATAACTTACTATATAGAACATCCATTATTCTAACAGGTTTTCAATTTATGAAGTAATATGTAGAAGGTACTTAAATCTTATTTATTTGAAAATAATTGCTAGCTAAAGTATTTAGCAAGAGAAAATATATATAAATTTTTTACACATTAATCTTAATAATATTTAAAGGATAGCAACATTTCTAATCACACTGGAAATTGCACATTAATAAAGGATAACGAGATTCCAGCCCAAAATTTATCAATACATATCTGTAGTTATGATCTTAACTAAAGTATTAACTCTTAACTTCAAAGGCTCAAACACCAAACTCAACCCAAAACTTAGTTCCTGGCTCGACTTCAAAATGCAGCTGACAGTCCTATAGAGAATTTAGATAAATTGTATTTTAGAGCTGGCCCGTACACATACCCAATGATCAGCTTATTTCTACGCTGCTCAAACCCAATACTTGCTTAACAAAACCCATTTACTCAACTCAGCAATACACCCCAGCCCAGTATACTCAGCAACTATACAAGCCCCGACCATCATTTTAATTCCAACAAACGAACTCAAGCATCAACATAAAAGTTAACTCAACTAAAGTACATACAACCAAGAAGCTTAGGAAAAATATACACATACCTTCCCATTCACCCTAATTCAAAATAACTGCAATATGAACTTCACTTTAACCCAAATAATCCTAAAATCGGATCACACAAGTAGAAAACTATACAGAAACTAACTCCAGAAAATAGGTGTACAAACTAATCCAAAAGTTAAGGATTAATACAATACAACCCAACCATTGCACACACTCAACCAAAATATATTTGACCTATACAAAGAACCCCCAAAGACTCCTGCAAAAGTCTAACTCCTGTCCAAACCAGTCGATCCAAAAACTCCAACGCGGACACGCACGCGGGTTGGACACAGCTACACTGGACACGAACGGTACTCTGATACATACACTAGCCTTGGATACGAACACGATACTTCCAAGCCCGGTTGATCCCATCTGGACACACCCCTTGCTGGAATAGAACCACACTCTAACCAAAATAACAGATTGTAAAAATCAACAACGGCTCAGCCATCATGGTGAAGAACTTGAACGGTAGCTGAAGAATGGCAATCCAGGATGGAGTGCATACGCAAACTTGAAAAATCAGCCGCGGTTCCTTGCGTGTCCATAGCTGACCAGCATTGGTTGAGGCGTTTCCACAAATAGTTGATATACAAGAATAATGAAAGGTTCTAAGAAGTGCTTCTTGATCCGATTCAAGAAAGAGAAGAAGAATTATCGAGAATTCGCAGAAATTAAGAGAAGTAATCATTGACCTGTTCTGATCTCAAAATCTATATCGACAAGATCGATGAAGGTCGGAGGACTCGTGGCCGTGACAGTGACGGGAATGCCATTCCTTCGCCAGGCTACCGCGAATCGCAGATCGCCGGTGAAGAGTCACTTTTTACTCACACGGAGTCGTCAAAACTGTCGGTACGCGGTAGAGAAAAAGCCATCGGTCGATCAGTCACTGTCATTGTTTGTCGGGAGTTGTCGCCAGTCGTCATCAAGGACGAAGGCTCCTTGCGCCAACGCTGGAGAGAACGCCAACTGGTCGCCACCGGCTGGTCGTGCCGAGAAATTTGCCGAAAAAGAAATTAGGGCTAGGGTTTCGGAGTTGGAACGATCGGCTCCCTCGTCGATTGTTTACTGGATCCGCACAAAAATAAGAAAGGAAAACGAATTTTTAGCAAGATCCACTAATCTCTGGATCAGAAGAAATCAAGTGAAAGAATCTCTCACCAAGTGGTGAAACCCTAGATCGGAGGATGTCGAGCTCCTGAAAGAACAACGCCGCCGCTGCTGTTGCTTCGGGAGGTGGTCGTCGTTAGTGAAGAAGAGGGTTGTCCACGCTGTCGCTGAGGAGATGGGGGCTCAACGCTGAAGTCGTCGTCGCCAGCGGAGTTGTCGCCACCGCCGGGTCGGAGTTGGGAGGCTCTGAAGAATGGAGAGCTTTCCCGAGAAAAAGAAATGGAGGAGAATAACTTCTCACTCCACTGATCGGTTGGTAAAGGAAAACAAAAAAATAGAACTTTAAAAAAAAACCCTCCCGCTCAACTTAAATTTTGTATAAGCCCCTCCGGCTTAGGGTTTTATATAAGAAAACCCTCTACTTTTTCGAAATTGCAGAAATATCAAAAAATCAATTAGAAAACCAAAGAGTGGCCCAAAAGTTTGTTATAACAAACTTTCAAAATAAAAAAATAAATTATGCCCAATTAATTTCCCTCCAAAATATCGATCACCAAATTTATTATTTTTAATTCAAAAACTTATTATTTGAAACTTAATCATCATTATTATATTAAAAAATGTTTTAAAATCAAAATAAATTTCCCAAAATAGGGAGGTGGAGTTACAGTCAGAGAGCGACATCCCGAAGACAGCCTTCCGATCTAGGTATGGGCATTGGGAGTTCCTTGTTATGTCCTTTGGAGCGACCAATGCGCCAGCCGTATTCATGGACCTCATGAATCATTTTCATGCCTTACTTGGATCAGTTCGTGATCGTATTCCTAGATGATATCCTGGTCTACAGTAAGAGCGAAGCAGAGCATGAGCAGCATCTAAGAATCGTCCTTCAGACGCTTAGAGAGCATCAGTTGTACGCCAAGTTCAGCAAATACGAGTTCTGGCTCGATCGCATTTCGTACTTAGGTCACATCATTACTCTATGAGGAGTGGAGGTGGATCCCCAGATTGTGGCTATCGAGTCATGGCCAGTACCTATCTCAGTGGCAGAGGTTCGCAGCTTCCTTGGATTGGCCGGCTACTACCGGCGATTCGTTTCAGATTTTACAAGAATTTCAGCGCCGATGACCCAGTTGACCCGCAAGGATGTGCAGTTCGCTTGGACAGCGGAGTGTCAGGAATCATTTGAGAAGTTGAAGCGAGGTTTGATAACGGCTCCCATTCTCACACTTCCAGATGGGACCGGAGGATTCAAAGTTTATTGCGACACTTCGGGCAGAGGATTGGGGTGTGTCGTGATGCAGCATAGGAAGGTAATATCTTATGCATCACGTCAACTTCGTGATCATAAGAAGAATTACCCGACCCACGACTTGGAACTGGCAGCAGTAGTGTTTGCACTTAAGCTTTGGCGGCACTACTTGTACGGAGATAGAGTGGAGATATTTACAGATCACAAGAGCCTGAAGTATGTTTTCAACCAGAAGAACCTTAATATGCGACAAAGAAGATGGCTTGAGCTATTGGTAGACTACGATGTGGACTTGCAATATCACCCAGGGAAGGCCAACGTTGTAGCAGATGCGTTGAGCCGGAGAGCCAGAGTTTACCTCCTAACGGTGCAACCAGCGTTATTGACAGATTTTCAGAAGATGGGAATTGAGGTGGTTCTTCCTACCAGTGTGGCATTGATGGCCAGTCTACAGGTTCAGTCCAGCATAGTTGAGAGAATCTGGATGGCGCAGTACAGATTCCAAGCTTCAGCGGCTCAGAGCAGAGTGTGAGGCAGGAAGAAGGCCAGAGTTGTGCATTCATGAAGATGGTACACTTCGGCACGGCACTCGTCTTTGTGTACCTAGTGGAGATATCAGACAGAAAGTTATGGCAGAAGCTCACAGTTCGCAGTATTCTATTCATCCCGGTGGCACGAAGATATACCGTGATATTCGTCTGCATTTCTGGTGGAATGGCATGAAGAGGGAGATAGCCGGTTTGTCTCTCGGTGTTTGGTTTGCCAGCAGGTTAAAGCTGAACATCAGAGGCCCGCTGGACTTCTTCAGCCCTTGCCAATTCCAGAATGGAAGTGGGAGCATATGACCATGGATTTTGTGACTGGATTGCCTAGATCTTCGGCTGGTCGAGATGCTATTTGGGTTATAGTTGACCGGCTCACGAAGGTGGCTCATTTTCTCCCATTCAGAGTTGGGCAGTCAACGGCTCAGTTGGCAGAGATATATCTCAGACAGATTATCAGGCTTCACGGTGTACCAGTCAGTATCACCTCTGACCGAGATTCAAGGTTTACATCACACTTTTGGCGTAGCTTGCAGGAGAGTTTGGAAACTCACCTTCAGTTTAGCTCAGCATATCATCCGCAGACAGATGGCCAGTCAGAGCGCACCATCCAGACTCTTGAGGATATATTGCGGTCATGTACACTTGACTTCGGTGGGTCGTGGGAAGATCACCTGCACTTGGTGGAGTTTTCGTACAACAATAGTTTCCAGGCCAGTATTCAGATGGCTCCGTTCGAAGCTCTGTATGGTAGGAAGTGCAGGTCCCCGCTAGCATGGGATGATGTCGAAGAGAGGCAGATGCTCGGTCCAGAAATGATTGCCCAGACAATTGAAGTAGTCAGAAAAGTCAGGGATCATCTTCGAGTTGCCCAAGATCGCTAGCGGCATTGGGCCGATGCTCATCGGCGTCTCCTAGAGTTTGTTATCGGCGACCATATATCCCTTAGGATCTCACCTAACTGCAACGTCATTCGTTTTGGCGTACGGGGAAAGCTTAGTCCTAGGTATATAGGGCTGTTCGATATTCTGGAGCGAGCAGGAGATGTATCCTATCGTCTTGCTCTTCCACCGTCGCTAAGTGAGGTGCATGATGTATTTCATGTATCCCAATTACGACGGTATATCCCGGACCCGAGCTATATTCTAGACCATTCGGAATTGGTTGTTGGTACCAACCTTTCGTACGAGGAGAAGCTCGTGTCTATTTTGGACCGGAGGGAGAGGATACTCAAGAACAAGACTATTAGCTTAGTCCGTGTTGCTTGGGGTCATCACCCTCTAGGTGAGTCAACGTGGGAGCGTGAGGATGATATCCGATCGCGATATCCCGACTTGTTTGACTCATAAGGTATAATGTCTTCCTTATGCCTTATGCTTTCCATCCCTTGCTTGCATGTATGATTGTATGATGGAGTTGCTTAGTGTAGTTGTTGGTGCTTAGTGTAGCTTGTCGTGGCAATCTCTAGCTCCTTGATTAAATTTCGAGGACGGAATTGTTTTAAGGTGGGCAGAGTTCTCACCCTCGTTTCCCGTATTTCGTATTAATACTCGTAATCGGATTTTGGCACGTATTTTTATTTTTCTGGACTTATGGAATTTTGGGTTTTCTCGTAAAATAGGTTTTGACTTGGCTTGGTTTTATTTCGTGAAGAAGGATTGGTTTGGTTTAATATGCATTTGGAACATCTTAGCTAACCTCCACCCTCAACATAACATATCCTCCACCATTAAATCCTACCTAACTTTTCTCTCTCCTCTTTACTTTCATTTATTTTCCTCCATCTTCTTCTTCCTTCCTCCACACAACATCTCCACCCATAGGCAAGTGCAACTTGCCACCACATGAGAACCTAATTTTTATTTGTCAATTAGCTTAATTAGATGATTTGGAACAATATTAGAACTTGGCATTTTGTGATTTGGAGTCTCCATTGTTCTAGATCTAAGTTTTAAATATTTTCGGAAATTCTTGGTTTTGAACTATCAAACTTTGATTTTTGCTTATTTTGATGCTTCCATGTGGAAGAGAATTTAATTTTACCCAAGTTAGAACTTTGAAAATCCAAATTTGGTTTTAATTTGGCCAAGATATGAAGATTTGAAGTTTTGGTGTTCTTGAGAAGTTTATCTCAGCCTTGGAGAAGAAGACCCCTTGGCCTGCGCTCTTTAGCGCAGGGCTGACTTGCGCTCAGCCCCCTGGGCTGAACCGCGCAGCCTTCTTCGGCCTGCGCTCTTAGCGCTGGCTGACCAGCGCAGCTTGCCCCTTGGCGAACTGCGCACTCCTCCCCTGCCTTCGGTCGTGCGCCATCGGCCGTGCGCCATCGGCCCATGCGCCCTTGGCCGTGCGCCATCTGCCCTAGCGCACTCGGCTCCATGCGCACTCCTCCCCTGCGCCTTCGGCCGTGCACCATCGGCCATGTGCCATCGGCCCAAGCGCACTTGACCCCGTGCGCCGTCTGCCCCAACGCACTCGGCTCCATGCGCACTTGACCCCCTGCGCCATCTGACTCAGCGCAACCTGCACCCTGCACCATCCATCTCCTGCGCCATCCATCTCCTGCGCCATTCACCCCTGCGCAGCCCATTCTCTTGCGCAACCTAACCCCTTGCGCAACCTATTTGCCCAATGATTTAGTTTTATTTTCTTGGACTTGGCTTCTCTCTTGTGGATTGGGTTTCGAGATCTTGTTCCACACAGTACGACTATCTTGACCCAACACGACCTGGCACGATTTTCGATAATTTTGCTTATGACTAATGCGTTTTTCCTGATTCTGTGAAGTATTTTAGTACCTATGATCTTCTTAATAGTGACCGATGGGGGTACATACTTGACTTGTAACCTGTGATTCATGATTTATCTCGGTAACCAGATAACTTGATAGTGGCCCGTGGCGGCGCACTCTTGACTCGTAACTTATAACTTGTAACTTGCTCTGACACCGTGGGTGTTCCTGCTTGCTTGCTTGTGCAATCCACTTGTCTTGTCTTGCATCATGTCTAGGACGTGACTCCCTGGTTCCCACGGTCAGGAATTCGTACTAAATATAGATTAGGCTAATGTAGATCAAACTGTAGTCATGGAGGATTTCCAGTCACAGGCAATCTCGTTATCTGGGCGCTTTAATTGGACTTGTAGCTTGCCGACGAGTAGAGCACATTTCTAGCACACTGTCATGTGTTGCACCTCTAAGTCACCTAAGGGTATAGTCTCCTGGGCGATGTACCCAACCATACTCTCAACCCGCAGAAGGATTACTGGATAGTCTGCAGGGCTTGGGACTGGAGAATTTTATTGCATCTTGTTAGTAATTAGGCTTGTGATAACCCTAGTTAGTTAAAGTAGTAAGCCGTAGTAATTGCTTGACCGTTTGTGAATGGATGGTGTCCAGCCTGGTCTATGCCTCGTCTAAGTCCCTATAACTGGTACTCTTGAATATGATTGTTCTCCTTATCTTTAACAATAAATGGATAGGGACAAGTGCTATTCAGGCGAAAGGTTACAACCCCGGTCCTTGTTTGGTTTACGGGTTGTAATCTGGCTCCCGGAATGGTTCCATGTCCCTAGTCGCTTATTGTCCTGTTGTACTTTTATTACTTGTGCTTTTTTTTTATTTCTTATGATTCGATATGCTGGTTTTGTTCTTATTTTGTGGCCTCCCTTGTGGCACTTGCTCTTTCTGGGGTTTGACCCAGCTGGTTTTGTGTGGCCAGATTTCGGAGCAGCTCCCGAGGATCTACCGAACCTCCAGCCCGATGGTGGCGACTAGAAGAAATCCGGGCTACGAGTGGGTTTCCTATTTTGTTTCACTCACTCTATTGTAAAATTATTCTTTTGAGGCGTTTAGCCGACGAGCACCTGTTAGCTCGATGCACATTTTCTTACTGTCTGCCTACGGGCTGTAAACATGATTAACAAATCCTAGGGTTGATCATGTATGACTTAACTCTTGCTAGTCCTCACATTTTGTACGACTAACTTCATGATCAGCTGAATATGTAATATTTGGGACGCCTTTTATTGTATATTTGGTGGTCTGACATCTTGTAATTATATTACTAGCTTGAGATTGAGACAATAGGCTTGACCTTAAGAGATCGTTGGCTTGTAGTAAACCCTTATATCTAGACAGCCGTGACCGTATAGCTAGGTGGTTTCCATTTCAATATACGTAGCTGGCTATGTTCGCCCCCGATCTCCAGTATTCTGGTTCTGGGGCGTGACATACCCATAGCAAGGTCATCATAAAGAACCATGACATAATCGATATTTACGTAGGCCAATTTAGTGAATAACCGCTTCATTCAAAATTCCTAATTCATGACAAAGAAAGTTGAATCGCTCTTCGGATAGTGGTTTTGTAAAAAAATCTGCCAGCTGATGATTAGTGTCAATAAATTCTAAATTGATAGTGCCATTCTGTTGATGATCACGCAAAAGTGGTGAATAATTTTAATGTGTTTCGTGCGTGAGTGATAAATAGGGTTCTTAGTAAGGTTGATAGCACTAGTGTTATCACAGAATATAGGAATGTGCATAAAAGATAGGTTGTAGTCTGCTAGGGTTTGCTTTATCCACAAAATTTGTGCACAACAACGACCAGCTGTGATATATTCAGCTTATGTTATGGATAGTGCAACAGAATTCTGCTTCTTGCTAAACCAAGAGACTAGAGCCTTGCCTAATAAATGACACGTACCGCTTGTACTTTTACGGTCGACTT
The DNA here is from genome assembly GCA_029216955.1 of Iris pallida. Taxonomy (NCBI): domain Eukaryota; kingdom Viridiplantae; phylum Streptophyta; class Magnoliopsida; order Asparagales; family Iridaceae; genus Iris; species Iris pallida. Next base: position 12,910,917 of record JANAVB010017599.1, read on the forward strand.
TGCATCCTGCAAAATCAGCATCCGAATAACCAATAAGGTCAAAGGATATGGATTTGGGATACCACAAGCCCACTGTAACAGTACCCTTAAGGTGTCGAAAGATACGCTTAACGAAGGACATGTGTGAATCAGCATCCTTAGGACTAGCTTGATAGCGAGCACACAGACAAACACTAAACATGATATCGGGACGACTAGCAGTTAGATAAAGTAGACTACCAATCATACCTCAATACTTATGTTGGTCAACAGGTTTGCCGCTTTCATCAGGTTCCAGCTTGGTCGTAGTAGCCATAGGGGTGCTGATTAGTTTGACGTTGTCAAGATCAAACTTCTTCAGCATATCATTGTGTATTTTGACTGGCTGATGAAAGTTCCTTGCGAAGTTTGTTTGACTTGCAATCCAAGGAAGTAGGTGAGCTCCCCCATCATGCTCATCTCAAATTCGTTCTGCATACACTTAGCGAAATCTTGGCATAGAATTTCATTAGTGGACCCAAATATGATATCATCAACATAGATTTGCATTAAAATAATGGTGTCTTGAAAACTTTTGATAAAAAGTGTAGTATCAATCTTTCCTTTTGAAAAACCTTTATCTAGTAAGAAATTGCTTAGGCGTTCATACCAAGCTCTGGGGGCTTGTTTGAGGCCATATAGTGCTTTTTTAAGTTTGAAAACATGGTCAGGAAATTTAATTTTTGAAACCAGGGGGTTGTTTTACAAAAACTTTCTCCTTAATAAAACCGTTCAGAAAAGCACTTTTGACATCCATTGGGAAAAGTTTAAAATTTTGAAAGTTTGTAAAGGCACAAAGCATCCGAGTGGATTCAAGTCTTGCAACAGGAGCATACGTCTCATCGTAGTCGATACCTTCCTCTTGGTTGTATCCTTGAGCTACTAGACGAGCTTTGTTGCGAGTGACTAAACCATCTTCATTTACTTTGTTACGAAAAACCCATTTAGTACCAATGATCGAATGGTTAGCTAGTTTAGGAACAAGTTCCCAAACCTGGCTTCTTTCGAATTGGTTGAGTTCTTCTTGCATAGCTGAAATCCAAAACTCATTATTAAAAGCTTCTAAAACAGTTTTAGGCTCAATTTATGAAATGAAAGCAGTGCTAGCAATGGTATCTCTTAACGATGATCGAGTACTTACTCCGTGTGATACCTCACCTATTACCAAGTTTTCTGGGTGTGACGGCTTGAACGCGAACTTCTTCGGTAAGCCCTCCAGATAATTGGTTTCAGGGGTGGTATTCATCGGCGTGGAAGTTGGTGGTTCAATACCATCGTCAGAGATAGCTGCTGCACTATTTTTCTCATCAAAAGTCACATTAGTAGACTCATCTACAATCATTGAGCATTTGTTGAACACTCTATATCCCTTACTCTTGGCAGCATAGCCAAGAAAAATACCATCGTCAGCTTTGGCATCAAATTTGCCTAAGTTGTCTTTGGTGTTTAGGATAAAACAGCGACAACCAAACACTCTAAAATATGAGACATTAGGAGTCCTACCAAACCAAAGCTCATAGGGTGTTTTCTTCGAAATAGGTCGAATAAGCACCCTATTTAAAATATGGCATGTTGTACTTACATCTTCTGCCCAAAAATATTTCAGAAGTAAAAATTTATTCAACATGACACTAGCCATATCGCCAAGTCCTATTCTTCCGCTCCACAACACCATTTTGTTGAGGAGTTCGAGGACAAGAAAACTCATGATCAAAACCATTTGTTTCGCAAAACTTTTCGAAATCGGAATTTTCAAATTCGCCTCCATGATCACTTCGGATTCGAGTAATCATGTAGCCTTTTTTGTTTTAGACCTTTTTGGCAAAGATTTTGAAAACTGAAATTGCAACGCTTTTGTTTGAAAGGAAGAAAACCTAAGTAAATCTAGAAAAATCATCTACTATAACAAAAGTATAGAGTTTTCCACCAAGACTGGCTACTCTACTGGGACCAAATAAGTTCATGTGCAGTAATTGCAAGGGTCTAGTAGTACTTACAGTATTTATGGAATTAAATAAAGATTTGGTTGCCTTATTCAGTTCACATTTGGCACATACCGTGTCCTTCTTGAATGTGATGTCGGGCAGACCTCTTACTAGCTTCTTTGTCGAGGGCCTGGATATAGTATCCATATTGGCATGACCAAGACGTTGGTGCCACAACTGTCTCTTATCCTTGCAAGCGTAGAGGCATTTTCCTGTACTGTTAGTATTTCTAGATAGATAAAAATATAAATGTTATCTTCTCTTATCCCTTCAAAAGCAATATCTCCGTTGACCTATCATAAATATAGCATTTATTTTGTCCAAAGTTAATATCATATCCATGATCAGCAAGATGACTTATGCTGAGCAGGTTATGCTTTAACTCGGTCACTAGGCAGACATCCTTTATTACAGGAGAAGGAGGATAACCAATAGTACCATTACCTATGATATAGCCCTTTAAATTGTTACCGAATGATACATACCCTTCCCTCTTCATCGATAATAATGCGAAAAAATTTGCGTCTCCCGTCATATGTCGCGAGCATCCACTATCAAGAATCCACTTGCTTTTAGTTGAGAAAGGAAGGTCCACCCACATCATGAGTAGATGTGACCTTTGGTGCCCAAGCTCTTGTGGGTCCTGAAATGTTAGTCTTCGGTACCCATGCATATAGATTAATATCAACTAATTTCCTAATTCTACACTGTGGTGTGATATGACCATGTAATCCATAGTATGTGCAAGTAGCATGCCTATTTGTATTTGGAGCAGGTTGATAGTGATGTCTATATGCAGCATGGTGATGGTTGTGTGGAACAGCATGATAGTAACTATATGTAGCAGCAGGATAATGGTTATGTCTATGTGCAGCATGGTGATAGTTAGCAGGATAATGATGATGTTTAGATTTAGAATAATATCTATGTGCATGTGGTTTACGTGCTGCATGGGAGTACGTGTACATATAAACATGGTTATGCTGCATGGGGTTGACGTGTTTTGCTATTATGAATGGTCTTGTGACTGTGTGATTGGGTTTGAGGTTGAGCAACCTGTTTCCCCAATCTAATCTCTAATTTCTTAGAGACAGTATTCAGTTCATTACACTTAGCATTTAAACCATCAATCTTAGCAATAGAGACCTTGTGTTATTCTTTTCTTCAGTAAGCACTTTGTTGAGTGCTAATAGCTCACGTGTTTGCTTTTCAACAAGTGCTTCGGCATCATATAGGATTAACTTAAGCTAGGACACCTCATTAGTGACTTTCGTGGGTGGAGTGTCTCTAACATTATCAAGTAAGAAAGAAAGATTTTGAATCTCTATTTCATAGCCTTTGATTTTCTCCTTGGCATGCTTATATTTACTAATGACTTTCTTGTGGTCATTTAGTAAATCATTAAATGCATCGCCAAGTTCATCAAAAGTAAAGTCATCGAGAGTTTCGCTAGTTACCTTCTCGGATGTTGCCATAAGGCAGACATTAGCGGTGTCTTGAGGAGATTCCTTTTCTTCTTCGGAATCACTTGCTTCGCTTTTGTGCCAAATACTAGTGTTGGAGTACTCTTGAAGAAGGCTTCTTGTAGGGCTTTTCATATCTGTTGCCTTTCTTTGCGAAGGGATCGTCCTTTCGAACGTGTCCAGTCTTTTTGCAGCCATAGCACGTTGGTTCTTCCTCGTCGTCTTCTTGTTGTTCCTTCTTTCTTCGATTTAAACGAAGGAACTTCTTGAAGTTGCGGACTAGAAGAGCTTGATCATCACCTTCAGAATTGTCGTCGTCGATCTCTTCAGGATCAGCCCTTCAACGATGAGCTTTTAGGGCAATTTTTTTGCCTTTGGAGCAGGTTCGTCGAAGTCTTTGAGGTCGAGCTCGTGGGTCATCAGCTTTTCCATCAAAGTTTCCATAGACATTGTGGTGAGATCATTGCCTTCTATGATAGCTATTACCTTAGAGTTCCAGATCTTCGGTAGCCCCCTAAGTAACTTGCGGATCTTCTCATGATTTGCATATTGTTTGCCAAGAGATGACAGAGGGTTGATGATGTCTAGGAACCTTATGAATATTTGGGTGATCATCTCATTCAGCTTCATTTTGAACGCCTTGTATTCTTGAGTAAGACGACTAATTTTAGATTCCTTAACTTGAATGGTTCCTTCATGCGTCACTTCTAGAAGCTTCCATACTTCGTGCGAGGTGGTGCTTGTCGAGACCCCGTTAAATTCATATCTATTGCACAGAAAAGAGCATTAATAGCTCGAGCATCTCAACGTGCCTGTTTCTTTTCCTTGTCAGAAATTTGTCATTGGGTTTCTCGATGAGATCTCCATCGACAACTATTCTGGCAGACTTTTGTAACCATCGGTGACAATGGTCCACAGGTCGAAGTCTAGAGACTTGAGATAGAAACTTGTCACGCCCCAGAACCAGAATACTGGAGAGCGGGGGCGAACATAGCCAGCTACGTATATTGAAATGAAGTCCATCTCGCTATACGGTCACGGCTGTCTAGATATGAGGGTTTACTACACAGCCAACAGTCTCTTAAGGTCGAGCCTACTGTCTCAATCTCAAGCAAATATAATTACAAGATGTTTGACCACCAAATATACAATAAAAGGCATCCCAAATATTACATATCAGCTGATCATGAAGCTAGTCGTACAAAATGCTAGGACTAGCAAGAGTTAAGTCATATATGATCAACCCTAGGATTTGTTAATCATGTTTACAGCCGTAGGCAGACAGTAAGTAAAAGTGCATCGAGCTAACAGGTGCTCGCGGCTAAAGCCTCAAAAGAATAATTTTTACAACAGAGTGAGCGAAACAAAATAGAAAACCCACTCGTAGCCCGGGTTCCTTCTAGTCGCCACCATCGGGCTGGAGGTTCGGTAGATCCTCGGGTGCTGCTCCGAAATCTGGCCACACAAAACCAGCTGGGTCAAACCCCAGAAAGAGCAAGTGCCACAAAGGAGGCCACGAAATAAGAACAAAAGCCAGCATATCATAACATAAGAAAATGAAAGAAAGTACAAGTAATAAAGAGAACGTCAGGACAATAAACGACTAGGGACGTGGAACCACTCTGGGAGCCAGGTTACAACCCGTAAACCAAACAAGGACCGGGTTATAACCCTTCGCCTGAAATCTCCTTATCCCTACCCAATTATTGTTAAAGCAAGTAAAACAATCATGTTCAGGAGTACCAGGGTACAGGGACTAGACAAGACTTAGACATGGCTAGACATCATCCATTCACAAGCGGCCAAGCAATTACTACGGCTTACTACTTTAACTAACTAGGGTTGTCACAAGCCTAATTATAACAAGATGCAATAGAATTTCCCAGTCCCAAGCCCTGCAGACCATCCAGTTATCCTTCCGCGGGTTGAGAGTATGGTTGGGTATCGCCCCGGAGGCGATATACCCTTAGGTGACTTAGAGGGTGCAACACATGACAGTGCGCTAGAAATGTGCTCTACTCGTCGGCAAGCTACAAGTCCAATTAAGAGCGCCCAGATAACGAGATTGCCTGTGACTGGAAATTCTCCATGAACTATAGTTTGATTAGTCTAGCTAATCCATATTCAGTATGAATCCCTGACCGTAGGAACCAGGGAGTCACGTCCTAGACATGATGCAAGACAAGACAAGTGGATTGCACAAGCAAGCAAGCAGGAACACCCACGGTGTCAAGTTGATTGTACGAGTCAGGTTAGCCGTCGCAACAGCATCAAGATAAATCATGTCAGGGTACTTGTCAGGAGTACGCCACGACGGGCCACTATCATGTCAGGTTGGTCATGTCAGGAGTGCACCATACGGGTCACTGTCATATTATGTTAGATCCTTGTCATACCATGCCATGTACAATAGTCATTCCAAACATATTAAGTAAAATCAAGTCATGACAAAAAGGAAAAATAAAATATCTCTAAATATCTAATATAGGACTATAGAAGAGCCAAGCTTAAGGAAAAATAAAACCAAATCTCCATGATTGGACAGATTGCACAAGGGTCCTTGGGGTCGGGTTGCGCAGAAGTCAAGTGCGCCAGGGGCCAACTGCGCAGGAGTGAGCTGCGCAGAAGTCGGCTTGCGCTGATGGTTGGCGCAGGGGTCAGATTGCGCATGAGTGAAGTGTGCGGGAGGGATGGCGCATGGGTCAGATTACGCATGAGTGAACTGTGCATGAGCAGACTGCGTAAGAGTCCCTGCGCGCTGGAGTTGAGCGCAGTTTACCATGGGGCAAGCTGCGCGGTCGGCGCTGCGCTAAAGAGCGCAGGCCGAGAGGAGGATGTGCAGTCCAGCACTGCGCTAAAGAGCGCAGGCTGCAGTCTGCTACTCCAGGCCGAGAGAAACTCTTCAAGAACACCAAAGTTCAAATCTTCATATCTTGGTCAAATCAAAACCAAATCTAGATTTTTAAAGGTCTAACTTGAGTAAAATTGAATTTTCTTCCACATGGAAGCAACAAAACCCACAAAAATCCAACCAAAATAGATCAAAACCATGTAAATCCAAAATAGTTAAAACCTAGATCTAGAAAAATGGACTCCAAATCACAAAATGTCAAGCACTAATGTTGATCACCATGGCCTAATCTAGCTAATGAACAAATAAAATGTGGTTCATGTGGTGCCAAGGTACACTTGCCTATGGGTGATGGTGTTGTGTAGAGGAAGGAAGAAGGAAAAGTGGAGAAATAAATAAGAGAATTATGGAGGAGAGGAAAAGTAGGTAGAGTTTTAATGAGGGTGGGTTGTGTTGTGTTGAGGGTGGAGTGTAGGTTAAAGTGCTCCAATGCATTTTAAAACCAAACCAAACCAATCCTACTCTACAAAAAAACCAAGCCAAGTCAAAACCCATTTTACGAAAAAATCAAAAATCTGCAAGTCGAGCCAAAAATACAATTACAGGCCAGAATCTGAGAAAATAAAATACAGGTCCAAGATACATGCAGGCTTGATCAAAAATACGTATTCCGAGATATGGGTGTTACAAAACTCATCCTAGTTTTCCAATAGGTGTAATTGGTACCATCAAATAGGGATGGCCTATGAGTGGACTGTCCTTCACCATGATTGGAAAACATAGGTTGTGTGGTTGCCATGGATCAGCTCTAGGATGTTAGTCCTTGTAAAGAGAACAGAGCTCTGATACCAATTGAAGAACTGGTAGGCAACTCTATAGGGGGGTGAATAGAGTTTATAACAATAAAAGACAAATAAAAATTAAACTCTTTTCACCAACAGTAAATAATCAGAGTAAATACGAAAATAGAAAGATCAAGAGAGCATACGCAAACACAGTCGTTTTAACCTGGTTTTCCTCGTGAAGGACTAGTCCAGGCCTAAGAACTCTAGCTCAGGATTAAATCCACTAATTGTGAAATAATAGTTACACCCCGTGCCTTTTCTTTAGAAGAGCACGTCAACTTCTTACAAAGATCACTGTGGCGATGCTTGGAATTTTCCAAACGACTTTCTTGACTCTTACACAAACTCATAACTGAATAGCACTGAGCACTTGAGGCTTAGGAAGCTTGTGGCTAGTAGATAAGAAGGTTAAGGCTTGTATGGGCTTATAGAGAAGAGAAGAGAAGATAATTGGATGATTGAAAATGAGAGAATTCAAGGCCTATTATACTAGTTGGGATAG
>JANAVB010017599.1:12918593-12938593 GCA_029216955.1 Iris pallida
AAAATGCCAACAGCTAAAAACTAGACTCGTCCTCTCCAAGTCCTGCATCATCTGGTAGCACAGCTGGATACAACCGGATCATAAACTACTAATCTAATCAGTAGCTCTCATCAATAGGACCTAAAAATATTCTCCAGTCAGGAGGGAGCAAAGTATAATTCATAATATTTAAACAATTGAAATAATAATGGAATTATGCACTTTTAAACAATTTGAAGTAAATAGTTTTCCAGCAGTTAAAAACAGTGTGTATGAATATGCAATGAATATACCGGATTGGGTTGTACAGTTGTATCCTATTGATACGATAGGCTTATCCCCCGTGTATGAGGGGTAAGCACACAGTCATTATACTATTTTGGATGTGGTCTACTCAATTACACTACTCCCCCCAGTACCCAACAGTTAAACAGTCAATGCTCTCATAGAGAGTTCCGTGTTGCCTCGTGGTTTAAATTTGCAGTAAAACTATTACTAAATAATTGTAAACTACCACAAACTGTACTTGCCTTGTTTTATGACTGGATTGAGATGTCGGTACCGGGAAGAAACTCAAGTTCGTCCTGAAATCCTACAGTTTGAGAATCCAGTCTTAGAACCAAAATTGATACCATCTCTAGTGTGCTAGTTTCAATTTCTAGAAGTTTTGTCCTAGTCCAGTTTTATGTTATAAGAAGAACTACCGAAACACTATCAATGCAATTTACTAGTTTATAAAATTATGAAAGAAAAATCAATTTATCGTTTATTGGAAAACTCGTACTTTTTTGATTATTTAGAAACTTTATGTTTTGTAATATTATATAATGAACTAAGGTTTTTCTTTTAGATGAGAAAACGTGAATTTGTTAAATTGCAAACTTGTAATTTTTACTAGTTATTTAATGTGAGAAAATGTTATTAATTTTCCATTTCAAAAATAAATAGTCATTCATTTTTTATTCCGTGTTTAAACTAATAAACCAGAAAAGGAAGATAAAAAATTACGCTATATTATTACAATTTGAGAACCCTGGTTTAAATTAATAAACCAGAAAATAAAGAGAAAAAGTTATGCTACATAATTTTGGGAATTATAGATTTTATAGAAAAATCTCCTTTTAAAATATTTTCTGAAAATTCGGACAGCATTCCCTCTGTTTTCGGGATAACCCAAAATTGGGAAAAGTGTGCCATAATTTCCTACAAATTATCCCAATCCAGGGAAACCCAAATATTATATAAATTATGTCCACAGAAAATATTTCCGAAACAATTTCGGAAAACCCGAGATGAAACCACAGAACTATAAAGAACCAGAACCAACATTCAGAAAATCCGAACTAACCGAAATCAAAGAAACTCTTCCAAAAGTTATTTCGGAAAACCCGAAACGAAACAGAAATCTCAAAACTAACTCGGAAAACACCACAGCTCATATTAAACCATCAATTCGAAAAAATCCGAAAATCACAGAAACTATTCCGAAGAGTTCTCAGAAAATCCGAAATGGAATCGGAAAACCCGAAACTAAATCAGAAACAATAAACCAAAATCTACAGAAACTTGTCAAAGACAAATTCGGAAATTCCGAAAGATCGAAAACCTCACAACCGGTTCCCGTTGCGGGATCGAGGACCAATATCTTATCATAGACTACGGAAATAGAAACGAAAAAATGAAATATACCCTGGGTTGCTCGGCTAGAGCTCTTAGATGTTAAAATTGGAAGAAAACCAAATTTTTGCAGACTCGGAACGTCTCCAGCACTTGCGAATCAGCAAAGAAATCCGCGGGACAGCAGATCAGGGTTGGGGTACGCTGGCCGGCGGGGCCGCACGGGGTGGCTCGGGAACGACCGAACGGAGTCGGGGGTCAGCGCGCACGGGAACGGCAGTGCTGGTCGGGCCGACTGGGTCGAACACGGGGCGGCGAGGAACGCCGGGGCTGGCCTGGGCGCTGGAGGGCGTCGGGCTAGGGCACGTTTTAGGAAGAAGGGAAAATGGGATGGTGGATGAGGAATGAAGGAGAAAGGAGGATGGTTATATATAGGAAGGGAAAGGAGGTTACCGGAATCCGGAGGGTTCCCGGCCGTTCGGGAAAAAGGATCGCCAAGGGTCGGCCGAACTCCCGAGAGAAACTCTCGGTCTCAAAGAAAACCAACAGAGAGTTTCTCACTCTCTAATAATGAGAATGAAATAATGAATGGTTGGATATAAATGATAGTTAATGGGCTAATGGATACATAAAGCTTAATGGATTGTAAAATGGTTTATGGGTATGTATATTAGAAAGCTAAGGCTTTAAATGGGTTTAAATCCAATGGGCCAAATATTCATGGATTTGGGTTTCTAACAAATGGCTAGAAAGAATGACAACTAATATAATTTCTTTTTAGAAAAATTATAACTTAACCTTTTACAACTCTAAAAATTTATTTATTTTTTTAAAAATTTATGGTTCCAATTGGGTTCGGGTCTGGCTGACAATCAAAATTCCAAGTTTCAATTATTTTGAAAAGAATTTTACACTTAACTGATTAAATAATAATAATAATACTAATATTAATTTAACAACACATAATTTAAATGATAAAAATTAATTACTAGAAAATTGTGGATTTCACAACGGGCCATGCGCCTCAAACGTGCTATGCCAACGGCAAAGAAGCATGCACTCACAATTATGCGCACTGCTGATGGTAAGCTGTACAAAGTTGACTCGGGTGCTTCTGTGCCAGAAATGAGCCGACCCTCAAAGTTATTGTCTCAGTTGGGCGCATCTGCTGCGTTCGCAACCAAGTTGTGCAAGGCAAATTCTGTGGTCTTGAACCCCCGTGCCTACATTGGTTGTGCGTCTGAGGCTGGTTTAAGTCACTATAAATGTAGTTCCCCCACTATTGATCTGGGCGTGCCTTATGCGCTGGATCAGGGGCGCAACATTCACTTGATCACCCCGGCGCTTGGCCTTGTCATGTGCCTGATGGAGGTATAAAGGTGGCACTCTCCTCCAATGATTTGCATAATGTGATTATTCATAACGCCGATCAGGAGAGCCGATCGACAAGCATAATGCGCCCCTCATAGGGCACACTTGTGCTACGGTCGCCATCAACTGCTGCTGCCGCATGACAGTGGCTCCACCACCAAGGCAATCTGTGTTCTAGCAGTTGCAATACTGTGCCTGTCCGACATCGTCTCAGAAATATGATACCAATTGAAGACTTTATAATAGCCTACTCTCAACTAGGCCCATCACTCATGTCTTAGCTAGCCGTGTCGTCTCAGCTAGTCGCGTCGTCTCAGCCCGGCGTATTACTCTTCCAGCGCATCACTCCTCCTGTCAGAGTGAATCACTTCCTCGTCAACGCACAGGCGCATCTGCCAGCCTGGGGCTCTTCCATCATAATAAGGCTTAGGCACATCAAACCCAAACCATGCATTCAACTTGGCACTCGATGTCGTCGTAGAAGAATACTACCAGCAAGCGGCTCGAACATAAACTGCTATGTCCATTCCAACTCGGTGAATCTCAGTCTTCTGAAGGAGTTCACCGTCAAAGCTTCTTCGAATAAGGAGAACCATCACCCACAGTACAAGGTCTTGCCAAGGAGGAGGATCAGTCGAATCCAACTTCGTCGAGAAGTCAAGGGAGAGACAACAAAACTCTCTCAAACTGTTGCTATTTATAGGCCAGAGCAAATCAAACCCATGCGCCAAGTGGCAACCTTCCCGAAGTTAGTGCAATGAACTTGTATTTATGATGATGAATTTGCTCCTTCGAACTCAGCTAAGTCAGAGAGCCATCAATGCCCCAAAGAACTCAACAGACAGACCAATAAGGATGTGCCACGTAGCAGATGCGCCTGTCAGCATCCCACACATCATACAGACGCGTCCATCAGCACCAAGCGCCCCGTATGGATGCATCCAACAAAGTACAGATCCTTGTGTCCTGGTGAACACGGACCTATGCGCTTAGTGGGGTACAAATCGATGCGCCCACTTCGGCTCGTCACCCACCAAGCAATTAATACAAAAGTGACATAGTTGGCGACACGTCCCCCGAGGACTGAACAGTCGATAGCTTTCTGCAGAAAATGAAGCGCCGCGGATGTCAGCATCATCATTACTCTCCTCTGACGGTTACGAGCCACGTGGCCGATCAACCACTTGTATGCGCCTCAAAAGCCATACGCCCAGACTGGTTCGTGACTCCTGAAGGTTACGAGCCAAAGTCTTCTCATGCGCCTAATCCCAGGCGTATCCTGTCAGATCACCCTCTACCAAATCTGAGATCTTTGAGCTACGGACATGCGCCATGTGTCCTTTGACTCAGTTTAGTCCACGAAGGGGTGCTAATCATCCAAGATCTCAGCAACCAAAAAATCTTCTCAGTCGCCACGTGTCAGCTCTTCCGCAGCACCACAGACGCAACAGGAAGGATTCAATCCCCGAATCAGGGCATCAACCATGCGCCCCCACCAGCATCAGCCACATGGCGTTCCCACGACCAGACGCATCCGACATATGCGTGCATGAATAGCCAGCCTGCAAGCTATAAATAGAGGGATCATTTTCTTCTTCGACACACACACAGACAGGAGATATACAGACATACACCGTCAAAGATAGAGGTAACCAGATCATCAGAGTTACAGAGACGCACGTCTACTCACAGAGATCGAAAGAGACACTCAACGTCTTCTTTCCCTCCGTAAGCTGTGGCATTCAGAGCAACCCAGACCTTCAGAGAACCTAAAACCGTCGTCAGATCGTCAATGGAGTCAATGCATAACCACTCGCTCCACCGACACATGACCCACATAAAAACAAAAGTGTACTCCTAGCACTACATCTAAGTCCTACATTGTAACACTGTTCTGTTTGTAATTGAAATTCCAATCAAAGATTTTAATGGCAAACAGTTGATAGTAGACAGATTAACCAAGTCAGCACACTTTATTCCCTTCAATATAGGGTTGACTACAGAGAAGCTAGTAGATTTGTATACGAGACAGATTATGGGGATTCATGGATTGCTAGTCAGCATCGTCTCAGATCGAGACAGTAGATTTACTTCCTACTTTTGGAGGAGCTTGTAGAGGAATATGGGAACGTGGCTCAACTTCAGCACTTCTTATCATCCCTAGACCGACGGGCGTCAGTGAGGACCATTCAGACACTAGAAGACATGCTGAGGACTTGTGCTCTGGACTTTGGGGATCATGGAAGGACCATCTGTACTTAGAGTTTGCCTACAACAATAGCTACCAGGCTAGCATTAGCATGACTCCTTTCGAGGCATTACATGTCATCGATGTCGCACACCTTTGTCATGGGACGATATTGGTGAGAGGTCGTTGCTTGGACCCGAGATGGTTATGGATGCTGCGAATGAGGTCAAACAGATTCGAGATCATCTGAAGATATCCCAGGACAGGCAGAAGCATTGAACAGACAGCAATCAAACCTTTGGAGTTTAAAGTTGGAGAGCTGTATTTTTAGGATTTCTCCGACCCGGGGCGTTATCAGATTTAGTAGAGGCAGAAAGCTCAGTCCAAGGTTTATTACCATTTGAGATATTGAGCAGGGTAGGGCAGTTGCTTACTGATAAGATTTGTTGCCTAACCTAGAGGGAGTACACAATGTATTCCATGTTTCTCAATTTCGGAGGTACATAGCTGACCCCAGCTATGTAGACCACTCAGAGCTTGAGGTAGGCCCCAGCCTTACTTAATCAGAGCAGCCCATAGAGATACTTGACCGCAGGGAGAATATGCTATATAGTTTGACAATTCCACTGGTTCGAGTTGCTTGGAGGCACCATTCTCCCTAGGAGTACCTGGGAGAGAGAGAGATAAGGGAGAGATACCCCTATCTCTTTGATATGTGATATACTCAATACTCTCCTGAAATTTGAAGATAAAATTTTCAAGAAGGGTAGATTTGTAACTCCACCTTTCTAAATAAAGGATTAGTCATTTCTCATAGTTATCTATTATATTTATCTATTATATCAATCATTATCTATTTTATAGGAAAGCCCATAGGCCAGCTTTAAAAGCCATTAGCAATGGACTGATTGTATTTAATCAATCTAAACCAGCCAGCCCAACCTATTTTTAACCAACTTATTTACCTAATAGACCCAGCCCATCTCTAACCAACTCACAACCTATTATCCACTAGGCCAATTCAGCCCACAGGTTGATTATAGTTACAACCTATTTTATTTAGGCCATAACTCTTATTTATTAAACCCATCCCAAGATGGCCACAGCCCAACCCACTTGTATAACCTAACCCAATAACCTAATTTAATCGACCCAGATCCAAATTGTTCACAGATCCTTCCTCTTTTTTCCTTCTCTTTGACTCTTGGCTGGTGAACGAAGGTGAGCACCTTCGTCTACACGCAGCAGCACGATGCTCGACAGCTATATGGGTTCCTAAAACTTTTTCTTCATCGCCTTAACCCGAGCCATCTCCACCATTCAATATCTACCGACCTACTCCCGATTATCACCGTCGTCCATCTATAACGGCCAGCCAAACTTATCGTGCCTATAAATAGGATCAAGGACTCCTCTTCCAACCTGTCCAATTCTACCATGTCCCTTCACAATTCTCCTCTTCTCCATTTGTCCTTCTCACTCCTCCAGCTTCAACCAGCATCCATGGCGAGCTGATCCCACGATGGAGACCAGCAACAGAGATCATCTTCCCGGCGATAGATCTGTTGATGACTGGTGGTGGTGTAGCGAGCTCCGGCAAACTTTGTTAGTACCGAGGCACAATTTTTTGATGGAAAACTAAGAAGATGAAACAATTTTAAAAACAATATTCCAACACAACACTTCTAGGAAGGTTATGCAAGTTTAACGAAGATCTAAGAAGATCTCGTTACAGCAGCATATGATATTACGAAAATCTAAGAAGATTTCGTAATCTACAGCAGCGAAGAAGATGACAGGCGAAAGATGAAGATGGCTTACTGGGGTGATTGCTCACCATTGCTCAAAGCTATATTCGTTCCACACGAATAGCTTCCATGAACCAGCAGGTTCGTCGGAGAACTTTGGAATACTTCAGCTCTTCTGACTCCTCGGATCGTACACGACTTCCGTATAAAAGCAATGCTGGTGCAAAGCTTCGCTTCTCTCTCACAGCCTCTATTTACTTGTGTTAAGAAACACTTGTAAACTATCGTAACTCTCTGTATATGCCTTGTGTCTTCTGTCTGTGAGAGATAAGAGACCTTTTTTAGGCCCGAGTAGCAACTGCTCGATTAGCACAACATTCGGAATATGGTAATAGCTACTCCGAACGTACAGTAACCGCTCAGATCTAGTCAGGCACGATCTGAATCAAGTGGTGCCACTCGCGCACCCCGTACGCCTTGCACATCATGCGCAGCACGTATACTAAGCTAATTTTACCACCTGTGCACCCTGCGCACTATGTGCACCCTGCGCACCATGTGCACCCTGCACCACCAGCACAACCGGAAGTGCCACTGGGCGCGTACCTGGTTGCACAACCTGGGCCGCGCAACCTGGCAGCGTACCTGGCCGCACAACCTGGCCTGTGCAACCTGGCCGTGAAACCTGGCATGGGCAACCTGGCCGCGTAACCTGGCATTGTGCCTGGCCGCGCAAGTGGCTCACGCAACGAGCGCAACTTAAGCACACTATGCGCCTAGCGACGATGTTGACATGCTAAGTGCAAAGTGTGCCAATAAAATGCCACATTACGCCTCATGAGCCCATGAGCCCGAGTCCGAGTCCGAGTCCGAGTCACTAAGCCCCTACGGGGCTTAGCTTCCATGGAAATAAATTTTCCAAGAGCAAAAAGCTTGAATGCTTTAAATTGTTGATTTAGCCTTCTTTCCATTAGAAAATAACCCACATGGCACACCCATGTGCACCTCCACACCACATGTGCATCTCTAAACTAGCATAGCTAATATATAGAGATACAACTCGTTTGGCCTAGCCGATATGGGACTAAAGTTTCTAAACAAAGGCCAAAACCCAACAATCCCCTATATATCTCTATATATGGGTATAAGTGTTCCCCACATAACTATCCATCATGCATTAGGAGAGATGTCGCTGACGACTTGAATCTTCCCGCATGGATCAAACAACAGACTATAATACAAGAATGGACTAAGCCTTGAATTCTGCACCATAGCTAAATTCTTTCCACTCAGATAATGTAGTTACATGTGCTTCTGGATACACATTAAAGGCCCTGTGCCAGCCTGGTTTTAGTGTATAATTTTGGACGTCTACAAGTTTACCTTCAAGAGACGGCCTATATCTCTTTGTCCATACACTATAGGTGAGTTCAATATTAAAGAGACACGGCATGAAGCGCTTTACGCTTCCCAAGCGATGTTACGCCGCTATGACATGGCTTAAAGCCGAGGCCTTACCCTGTACCGGAAACCTCATCGTAGTGTCATACTACTGTAGCATGAGGCAACCGCCTCTTTTTAGTGCCAAACTACCCAGCATGAAGCCTTAGGCTCCTTTGCGGTATTACGTCGCAACGACATGGCTTGTAAGGCCGAGGCTTTATTCCTAACCTGGTACCTCATTGTGGTGTCGTGCCACTGTAACATGAGGAACTCCTCCTCTTTGTAGTGCTGACTACCCCTCTTTTTATTTTAACATACAACATTAGGCTAACGGCCTATTTTCGGTGCTACGCTGCTGTGACTTGGCTAGCAAAGCCGAGGCATTACCCCATGCCTGGGAACCTCATGGTGGAGTCACCCCACAGTAGCATGGAGTTTCACTCCTTGTAGTGCTGTTCTACCGTGCTTCCTGTAAAGCACACCAGGCATTCACTTTGCCTGAGAACTCATTAAGGCATTTAAGCTAACCTTTCCACAGGATCCGTTTTTCGTAGAAAACAACAGTAGACAACAGTGGTTGTAGGTCCGTAACCTCTCCATGCCCAATAGAACATGTATCTACCGTTCCTGATATTCTTTCGATTAGTGGTTCTCCCTTGAACCAAAAGCTAAATACCTAGTAGATTTCTCTTTGAACTATTAGTATAAAATTTTATGGTAGGAATATAATAATACAATATCAGAATGCCTTCAAGCCTATTTTACAAGCTGTGTCATCGACCAGCTGGCGCTTGAGGCCCTTGGTGAACGGATCTGCCAGGTTCTCCTGTCTCCGAACATCAATCACTACAATAACACCCCTCTTGATGAGATCGTGTACTGCCCTGTGCTTCAACTGCACAGTCCTCTTCTTTCCGTTGAAAAGGTCATTTGATGCCACCGCCGTAGTTGCCTGGTTGTCACAGTATATCGGTATCGTCGGTATTTGCACCCCAACCATTGGAAGATCATATATGAGCTCCGAAGCCATTCTGCTTCCTCTGCGGTATCAAGTGCAAAGAACTCAGATTCTATGGATGACCGCGAGAGCATAGTCTGCTTCTTCGACTTCTACGATATAGCAGCTCTATCCATTGTAAAAATGAATCCACCTGTAGACCTCTCGCTCTCCATCTCTGAGCACCAGCTGGCATCACTGCAGCCTTCCACTACTGGCAAATCTTCGCTGTAGTACAGTGTATGTCTGAGTCTTCTTGAGATATCTTATAACCCGTTTTAGCTTTCCAGTGTTCAACACCAGGGTTTCATGAAACGACTCAGCATTCCTACGATGAAAGCTATGTCAGGCCTTGTGGCAGTAGTAGCATACATCAAACTTTCGATTACGCTAGTATACTCCAGCTGCCTGACGCTTTCTCCTGAATTAGGCTTCAGCTTCAAATCACACCTGTACGGCGTATCGATCCCTGGAAGATCCCGATACCCATAACGAGTGATCATTTTCTCAATATAATGAGACTATGACAGCGCTAGTCCAGTGTCTATCCAGATGATCTTGATCCCTAAGATCACATCAGCTTCCCCCAAGTCCTTCATACCGAACTTGCTCGAGATAAATTTCTTTGTCTCAGTGACACAACCCATATCAGTACCTAGGATAAGCATGTCATCCACGTACAGACAAACGATTACACCTCTTCCATCAGCGAACTTCATGTAAACACACTTGTCCATCTCGCTGACCATGTAGCCATTTGACCTTATAACTTTGTCAAATTTCTCATGCCACATCTTGGGATCTTGTTTAAGACCGTACAAAGATTTTACCAACTTGCAGACTTTGTCTTCAAGACCCTTGACGATAAATCCCTCTGGCTGTTGCATGTAAATCTTTTCGGCCAGTTCGCCATTTAGGAAAGCCGTTTTCACATCCATCTGATATCACCATTTTATGTATTGCTGCGAGAGCAATCAACATTCTGATGGTGGTCATCCGGGCTACTGGAGCATACGTGTCAAAGTAGTCAATCCCCTGCTTCTGAGAAAACCCTTGGCTACCAGCCTAGCCTTGAACTTGTCAATAGTTCCGTCTGCTTTCATCTTCTTCTTGAAGATCCATTTGCATCCGATGGGTTTCGCTCCTTCAGGAAGATCAACCAACACCCAAGTGTTACTTGAGGTGATGGAATCAATTTCATTGTCAATCGCCTCCTTCCAGAAAATTGTGTCTCTGGTCTTCATCGCCTCATCATAGGTAAGCGGATCTGCTTCCACATGATAGGTGACAAAGTCACTTCCGAATTTCTTCGGCCTCCTCATACGCTTAGCTGACGGCTCAGCTTGTTCTGGTTCAATCGTTGTTTCAACTAGGGCTGTGCACAATTAAGTTAAATCGACCAAATCGAACCAAGCCAAATCGAACCGATTGGTTTTAAACCGAACCGATGGTTCGGTTGGTTTGGTTTGGCTTCAATTTTTTCAAAACGACCGGTTCGGTTCGGTTCACGGTTTGGTTATGCCAAAAACCGTCTAAACCGAACCGAACCAAATCTTTGTTAATAAATTAGGGTTGGCCGGTTGGGTATGTGTTCATTGGGTTGTATTATACATGTTTGGTTCATTTATTCACATCACAACCATTTATCAAGTTAAAGTTGAAAGAGATCTCTCTCTCTCTTTCTCTCTTTCTAGTCTCGAAGAGGAGTGCTGACGGCTCCTATTCTTTTCTAATTGCTCATGTGCAATGAAAGGGACTTTTGGTTGAATGTATATTATTTTTTAATATATAATTGGCATTTTTCTCCACATGTAAAGCGCAAGTTGAATTGAAGCTACCAAATTGTATTTACTGTTGCAAAGTGGAAGTTGACTGAGGTTTTACAAAAGAAAAAACATACAGCCCATTTTTTATGTGATCAAAATCGATCAAGTCGAACCGATCCAAACCGAACCAAATCGATCGGTTTTAAAATCGAACCGACCATTTGGTTGGTTCGGTTCGGTTTTGTTTATTTTCAAACCGATTAACTTCGGTTCGACTTCGATTGGGACCAAATAGGTCAACCACCGACCGATGCATACCCTAGTTTCAATAACAACATTTTCTTGGACCACATCTTCATTGAAGACTTCAATTTCCTGCGCACCCTCATTGTTCTCCGGTACATCCGCAGGAACAATATTCTTGTGCCTTACAAATTTGTCTTCAAAATATTCTGCGTCGCGAGATTCAATGATATGATTTGACTCAATATCAAAGAAATCTTTGAGCATCACTCTTCTCGGCATACCCCAAGAAGATCATCTTAGTAGTCCTTGTCCCAAGCTTCTGAATCTTCAGATCTGAAAGCCTGACATATGTCAGACACCCCCACACTCGAATGGCATTCAAGTTAGGTCTGACCTTGAACCAGAGTTCATGAGAGTAACGTCTGAAGTTGTTGAGGCACTCTATTTAAAATAAAAGTGGCCGTTAATGTAGCTTCTCCCTAGTAGCACTTAGGAAGGCCAACAGTCAACAACATTGAGTTAATCATTTCTGTTAACGTTCTGTTCTTCCTCTCTGCTACTCCGTTTGATTGAGGAGAGTACGGAGCCGTAGTCTCATTGACAATTCCATATTTTTTAGAGAACGATACGAATTCAGAGACCAGTACTCCCCCTCGATCACTTCTTATTCTTTTGAGTTGTTGTCCAGTCTGCCGCTCAGCTTCGGCTCTGAACTCCTTGAACTTCTCGAATTCTTCGTCTTTAGCCTTCAATAAGTAGACGAACACATACTTAGAGAAATTATCGATGAAGTTATAAATACTTCATCCTGGCCTTTGTAGAGAACTGTTTGAAGTCACATATATCGGAGTGTACCAACTCGAGAAGACTGTACTTCATTAACCCGAGAAAGGGTTTTCTTGTGATCTTTGTTTGAGCACAAACTTCACATTTCTCTACCTTACCCCACACTTGGAGATAAGTCCAAGAATAGACATTCTGTTTATTCATTTACAATGAACATGTCCTAGCATATTATTCCCAACTCAAGAGTATAAGCAGAAGGAGTGATTTCATTAATTACATTGGACTGATTTACAAGCTGGATTTTGAACATTCCTTCGGTATAAAAAGCTTTTCCAAAATATGTTCCCTTAATAACATCACCATCTGGCCAGCACTAATGTCCATTCTGAGGCCTGCGTTGCAGAATAGGCCTCCTGAGGTCAGGTTCTTGGCGATAGCAGGTACGTGCTTCACGCCTTGAAGCATCAGAGACTTGCCAGAAGTCAGCTTCAATACCACCGTCCCAATCCCGAGTACTTCAGCTTGTGCCTGGTTCACCACCATAACCACTTCAGAAGTAGGTGTGTAGGTGGTGAACCACTCATTTCTGGAGCAGACATGGCAGGCGGCTCCAGTGTCTACCCAACAGTCGAGTCAGTCCTACCGCATTAACCTGCACAATCATAACAACAATGTCAGTGATCATAGATACCTTACTAGGCTCTCCTTGCTCTGATTGCTTGGTCTTTGCTTTGCATTCATTCTTGAAGTGGCCCTTCTTGCCACACTTGAAGCAAGGCATCTGAGACTTTGCCTTCTTTTGCTTGAAGGAAGTCTCTTCACGTTCAGATTGTTAGGGTCTTTCTTCTTGCTGTGGGAAGTCGTATGCTTTCCCCTTGGTTCCTTGGTATGAACCAGATTGGCATTAGCCAATTGCTTGGACAGTGCGTCCACCTTCAGTTGAGCCCTCATCTGGTCCTCAACGTAGATTTCCTGCAAGAGATCTTCAAGGCTGATCTCAAGCTTCTTCCTATACATGTTTGCATAGAACTTACTCCACCAAGCGGGGAGCTTTGAGACAATCCCTCCAACAACAAACTTGTCGGAAAGGGGCATAGCCTCATCTTCTAACTTCTGTCGCAGCTTCAGAAATTCCTTTACCTGCGGCAGCATGGACTTCTCTTCCTCAAAGAGCCATTTGTGATATTTTTCTACCACAAATATCTTGCTCCTGTTCTTGTCTTTTTCGTACAGTTTCTCCAGAGACTCCTATATGTCTCTGGCAATAGGTTTCTTACTGTAGGATTCTGCTAGGGAATCCTTCATAGCATTCAGGATAAGCAGCCTGCAAATGCTATTCTCCCTTCTCCACTTGGCCTGAAGTTTAGTAGCCGCAGTGATTGCGGCAGCAGACCCAACATCTGGAATAGTAGGTTCCTTTTCAAGAAGCACGTGATCAACGTCTTTGAGTTGAAGAGTGGGATAAACCTTCCTCTTCTAGACTTGATAATGCTCTCCATGAAACTTTTCTAACTTATAGAAGTCAGTATTGAGGAATGAAGTATTAAAGTTTTCCATCGTAGCAATATAGCTCTGAGATTGTTAGTGCCGGGGCACAATTTTTCGATAGAAAACTGAAAAGATAAAAAAATTGTAAAAATAATGTTCCAACGCAATACTTCTAGAAAGGTTGTGCAAGTTTAACGAAGATCTAAGAAGATTTTATTACAGCAGCATATGATATTACGAGAATCTAAAAAGATTTCGTAATCCATAGCAGCGAAGAAGATGACAGACGAAAGATGAAGATGGCCTGCTGGGGTGAATGATCACCATTACTTAAAGCTATATTCGTCCCACATGAATAGCTTCCAAGAACCAGCAAGTTCGTCGAAGGAACTTTGGAATACTTCTGCTCTTTGACTCCTCGGATCGTACACGGACTCCCGTGCAAAAGTAACGCTGGTGCAAAGCTTCTCTTCTCTCTCACAGACTCTATTTACTTGTGTTAAGAAATACTTGTAAACTTTCGTAACTCTCTGTATATACCTTGTGTCTTATGCCTGTGAGAGAGAAGAGACCTTTTATAGGCCCGAGTAGCAATTGCCCGGTTAGCACAACATTCGGGACGTGGTAATAACCACTCCAAACGTGCAGTAACCGCTCAAATCTAGTCAGGCACGATCTGAAGCAAGTTGTGCCACTCGTGCACCCCGTGCACCTTGCACACCGCGTGCAGTACGTGCACTGAGCCACTTGTGCCACCTGTGCGCCCTACGCACCCTGTACCACCGTGCAACTGAGCGCGTAGCTGTGCGCGCCACTGGACGCACACCTGGTCGCACAACCTGAGCCGTACAACCTGGCAGCGCACCTGGCCACGCAACTTGGCCTGCGCAACCTGGCATTGCACCTGGCCGCGCAAGTGGCTCACGCAACGAGCGCAACTTAAGCGCACTATGCGCCTAGCGACGGTGCTGACGTGCTAAGTACAAAGTGCACCAACAAAATACCACATTACGCCTCATGGCCCATTAGCCTGAGTCCGAGTCCGAGTCCGAGTTGCTAAGCCCCTACGGGACTTAGCTCCCATGAAAATAAATTTTCCAAGAGCAAAAAGCATGAATGCTTTCAATTGTTGATTTAGCCTTTTTTCTATTAGAAAATAACCCCACATGGCACACCCATGTGCACCTCCACACCATATGTGCATCTCTAAACTAGCATAGCTAATATATAGAGATACAACTCCTTTAGCCTAGCCGATGTAGGACTAAAGTTCCTAAACAAAGGCCAAAACTCAATAAACTTTTGATCGTCGTCATCTCCTCCATCGAGTCAACAAGGCGGTCACCGTGAGTATTTCTTTCTGATCAGTCCCTATGGTTTAATTTGTTGTCCGCTCGATTCTAAGAAATCTTTTCTGCTTTCTTTGATCAATTTTTGATACTTATTTTGATCAAGTGGACTTTTCGATCAGAGTAGTCTCCTTCATCCAGTAAATCGAACAATCAGAGGTGACTGTGGATCGGTTGATATGCTCATCTCCACAGGAAATCATACTAATCGAGTGTTTCATAGTTCCACCAGGTTCGATAATTGCTGAGTTCTTTCAAATTGGATTCAAAACTTCTTCTTGATCTCTTGATCCATTTATTCATGATTCATGTTGCAGTAAGTGATCGAACTATCTGGTTGATTTTGTACTACGTGACTAAGTTTGACCGAGAGTATGGATCCAGTCTTATGAGGATAATTGATCATTATTTGGATTGGTAAGGCTTCTGATTATATTCCTTATGATCTGGATTTTTGTAAACAATCAAAAATTTTAAAAGAAATCCTTTCGATCTATTTTTTAATCCTATGACCTATCTATTTGTGAAATTTCCTGAACCAGCTCTCACTAGTTAGACACGGGTGAACAGGAGTATCGGACACAGAACTTGTGCTTGCTCAACTCAGGTTGATATCCTATTACTTTGTGTCTTTGATTTGTATTTCTTGTTTAGGACTTGGCAAAGCTAGGTGCAAAGGCTATGTCGAACTGACGGATCAGTTAGTCTGTTTTGGCTATGCACTGTTCATTAGCCGTTGAGTTTGAATGTTTTCAGACTTGGGAGTGTTAGTCGTTTGATCTTAGGGTTCTGATGTGAGTTGTTATTAGGCCACTATAAATTTTGAATTCATGTAGTTGGTTGTTTTATTGTGCGAGGAGGAACCTTAGGGTGTGTTTGGTAGGAGGAAAAATAGAAGGAAGGAAAATAGAGGAGGGAAAAGTGAAGGTAACGATTCATTTTCTCTTGTTTGGTATGGAAAGAAAATAGGAAGGAAGGAAAAGTAGAGGGATTACTTTTCCTTCATAATCTAAGAAATCCAATCCCCCAAAAAGTGGGAGGAAAAGTGGAAGAAAAAGTGGAGGCTTGTATTAATTAACAATTATACCCCCATATGAATGTATTATTTAAAAATTATTTATGAAGTCAAATGGTAAATAAGTGTTTTTAGTTGAGGGTAGAATTGGTAAACCCTATATTTTGTACTTTCTTTTCTTCCACTTTTTCTTTAATACCAAACAAAGGAAAGTACATCTCTTATCTTTTCCATCATTGCTACCAAACACAAAGAAAGGAAATGATCTTTCCTTTCCACGTAGAAGGAAAATGAATTGTTATCTTTTCCTTCCTTCCACTTTTTCATCCTTCCTACCAAACACAGCCTTAGGCTTGGCCTATAGTTTAGAGGTTGTATTAAGACAGTAAATTGGTCGGGGTAGCTAAGACAGGATCAGTAATTTGGATTTTTGTTTATATGTTAATTTGGTTGTAGAATGCCTAGTCCTTCCTACAATTAATGACATGAAGTAATTATGTTGTGGATGGTCAATTATTAAGGATTGATGGGCGTTGGTAATAATTATTGAATCTAGTTAAGGTGTAATGATAGGACTAGTTAGAAATTAGGAATTTCTTAGAAATATTTTCTAAAACTCTATTTTCCTATTTAGGTGATTTTAGAGACATTGACACACCATCTTCTAGTAAAGTGAAAAGTTCATGTATCTCGATTTTACTACCACTTGCATGCATATTCACATACACTTGTTGATATGATACTTGATTCATTTACTTTACTTGCTTGCATGTTTCTCATGTCGGGTGGGAGATAGTCATAAAGTATGTAGTAGACTAACTTTGGACAACTCTCGTTCCTGATAGCATATTATTCATTAATATGCCTGGTATTCATTTCATGCGTGACTGATAGTATTATCGTTAAACATGCCTGATTCGTGCGTGACTGATAGCATATTATTCATTAATATGCCTGATACATATTTAGTCTCTATATGTTTGATGATGTCCAATTACACATATTCACGTAGCTAGTGCATACTCTGATTATCTTATATTTATTTGTCATTCACTTTCTCTTGCTTTGTTTACTTTCTTTGTATCCTGTTGGTAAGTATTATTGAGTTATATTGTGCTTTGCTACTTTTCTGACTAGATCGTTAATTACAGGTGAGACTGATCACTTAGAGTGTTTTGGCCAGCAGGGAGACCCAGCAGTGGAGCTCACTCCGGATTCTCAGCAGGATCTGGATTATATTTCTGGACTTTAGATTCATGAATACTGATATGATGTATTGAGATTGAGGATATTGCAGGTTTAGATAGTCTTTATATTTATCGATTTTGTACCCAGATATTCATGTAAAAGGCTGTAGTGAATTATGCTGGATATTAGTAGCTATATTCTGATAGACGCTGTGATGAGTATACAATACTATTGGATTATGACTAGTTTAGATGGATGAATACCGCTGTCAACGATAGCGTAGGCTGGGCGTGACTCGATTTGCACCTGATTATTCGGGAGCGGGTCGTGACATGGTTGGGCCTGCCAAGGGTAGAGAATCTCGTCGGAACGATAGCATATTCCGATGGAAGACAAAAGTCAGGGATATGTAGCTAAGACTTATGGTGGGACTGATCGTCAAGGATTTCAATCTTGGTTATATCATTGATGCTGGCAGAATCCCAGTGGTGCATGAGGTGTTATGCATGGTAGCATCAACATGGTTGTAAAGAAGCTGGAGACATGAAGGATGCACAGTAGCTCAGGGGGTATCAGATACCAACGACAATAGAAACTAGGAACTCTATTCCCAGACAGCATGCATGGAGTCCAGTTGAGGAGCCATGGGGTCAGCATCTATCATCAAATTGGAGATGGAGAATGCAGTATCCAGTCTAGATGTGTTAGGACAGAACTCGGGCAAAGTTTGGTCTAGTCAGATTTTGTCCAAACTCGGTTCATTTTTAGTTAGAACTCTTTGTTGGGACAAAATTGAACTCGGGCCAAATTCGGTTATGTCGGAGTTGAAAGAGTTTTGGGTTGAATCAGTTGGTTTCATGTAGATGGTCAAGAGTTGTGCTGGCTATTTAGGGTTTTTTATGACCTAAAATATGGTTTATCAACCTATTTATATGCGTTGAGGGTGGAGGCAAAGGAGGAGCACACACTGGTGATTCAAGGGTGCTTGTGTACAGAAAACTAAGACAATGTCTACACTTTGCTCTTAGGGCTTGCCGTTCGAGAAAACATGAAGAGGAGATCCGTTCGGAGAGTTGTCATCTTCGTACCGGATCAATACAGGTAAGGTGAGTGATTTATTGTAATCTTCTGCTTTTTTTTCTTGAGTTCGGTGAGAGGGTTGAACCTTTGGACAAAGGGTTCAAGAAGTTTGTATTTAGTCTTATATTTTGTTGAAAGATATAATAATTGTGATTTGTCCAGGTTACTTAGTCACCGAATATATACTACGTTTGATCTGTCTTGGCGTTCGTGGTAGATTGGTTTGTTATCTTCAGGTGGATTGGCGTGGCTTCCACGTTTGTGTCTGTGATCAAATCTGGTTCAGGCCACACACGGGTTTTTGTAAACATATACAACATGGATTCTTCGTAGAGAAAAATTAAGGGACACAACAGAAACTTTCAATATGTTAATTATGATGAGCATTTGAGCAATAAAGTCCAAATGGATAATGTTGATGACTTAATTAGGCTAGTTCATGATGCATATGCCTTTAAGAATGTGAATTCTTCTCAAATGCATGAAGAAATGTTTAGGGAAATCCGAATGATAAGGCTAGTAAGTTTTGCAAGCTACTAAAAATGCTATTGTGGAATTTTAATTTGAACTCTAAAGTCTTTAAACTATCTTTTATTGTGAAATTCCTAAACCTGAAGACTCTTCGCAATTTGACAGACAATATAGCAGATGCGAAGTTAGACTTCTGTAAGAAGATTCTACCTAGTAATGCTTTGGTCCGGAATTCCTATTATGAGGCGTGCACCATCATTCGAGATTTATGTCTTGACTACGAAAAATTGACGCTTGTAAGAATGATGTACTATATTAGACGTTATGTTCTTGCACCTGTAATGCATTATTTATGTATCGACCAAAGTTTATGTTGATTATAAAAATCAGGTGTGAATATGACCAATGGGCCAACAATCTCTTACGTTTTGATAATTGACTTTGAGTTTATACCAAATAATATAAAAAAAAAACCTTCTCATTTGGTACTTAGCACATTTGTTGTTGCTTTTGGTATATACACTCTTCTCCTCCTTTGTCATTTGTACAAAATGGAAGCTCACCCGCAAATTGAAAGCACAAATAACATAAGAAAGAAAACAAGATCATATCAAAAAGATAGAGAAATAAATATGGCCAACAATATGTCTAATTGCATAAGTATAAATGGTAGGAAATTACTAAAACTCAGTAGCATAACCATGAAAGTACATAAACTCATAAAATATGGAAGTCTAAAAGAGACTTACCATAGCTAGTGCATAAAAAGTAAAATCAACTAAAAAATACTACATGATCATCATCGTCATCAGATACATGACCAAAAATCCTAATACTCTCATCAACTCGCATCATCGCTAGTGTCAGTAGAACGACCAGGGTCAATGTATATTGCAGTAGGTCGAAGTAGCGTCGAGCCTGACGATCCTCGAACCTGGGTCCATCGAAGTCTGGATGGCGAAGAATCGGAGTAGGACCAGTAGGATGATGAGCGATGGTCCACTGAACGTCAATACTACCATTTTGTAGGGTCTGGAACTGGTATATCAGATGATAGTCAATATCTCGATGATGCATGCGATCCGCCTGATAGCGCTCATCCTCGAGAATGCAAAGAGCCTTGAATCGATCGCAAAGTTGATCGATGGTACTTGTAGGAGGGACATCAGTAGGAGGGACTGGTGCAGGCTGAGGAGCCTAGGCTGGTGGAATACCTTTGGCACTAACTACAAGAGGAATAGGGACAGAAAACTTTCTAGACCTATGAA
>JANAVB010017599.1:12943593-13093593 GCA_029216955.1 Iris pallida
CCTGATAAATATAATCTCTACCAAAATATAGATATCACAGGATATGATGAGGATATGATGAATATCAAATAAATCTCCCCCTTTGTTATTTATCAATGATGCATAGCAAATATGTATATCAAACTCAAACAGAAATCTGTAGAAAAAAGTAACTGGCAAGCACACCATAGTAATAATAAACTGCAGATAAAGTCTGAACATCCACAGAACATAGAGTGTACTCATACAATAAAATCAACTACATAAATAGAAGTCCATAATGCATAAAAACTAAATAGGATCATCAACAGCAGCAGATACGGAACCACATCCATTATGGAGCGCAAGATGGTCCAACGGTGTCAGATGGATCAGTATCCGAACGACACGGATCCACGAAGGCTGCATCCGGATCCAGATATCGTATAAACCAAGGGTCGTCTATACGGTACCCGTCGCGAGATGGATCCAGCTCCATAGGAAGTGGCATAGAAGGATGCCGAGACATAGAGTACCGAATGTCATGTAATGAGTTACTAATGGAACTCATCTGCATGGTGGTACGATAGTCGAGCTGTGTCCAGCGGTCATCCTCCAACATGAAACAATCACGAAGCATGGTTTGGATAGACTCGAGAGTAGCAGGAGATACGGACGTAGGTTGCCCGAGAGCAGGTGCATCAGCCTGAGCATCAGAACCGGAATGCTCGAACTCAGTAGGAGGTCCTACAGCTGCCTGAAGCTGCCTTGCCTTAGATAGGAAGGCAGGGGCTGGAAGGAATTGGCACTCATCGAGAGGGACATAAAAAGTACGAAAAACCATAGGCAAATAGAGAGCATAGACCAAAGATCGCGGCCTCTTCCTTGCATTGATCATCCAGTCCTTCATAGTACGTGAAAGGTTGAACGGGACATGAAAGTGAAGGTGATACAAAGCAGAAATCTCAAGATACGAAACTTTATCAGTCGATCGCGCTTTGGGCAGGATCGTGGAGAAGATAATACGATAAAGCTTGTAGAAATAAGGGTTAAGATATTTTGCAAGTAACTTGCGTGGACGTGTGTTAGGGGTACACAAATCGTCCTTGAAACTCTCAAGGGAAGATCCATCGTGGAATTAAAACTTGCGTGCATCGACAAGCTTCTCCCAAGAGTTGGATTCCGAAATCTCGAGATATTCCGCAAGTTCAAAATCATCGAACGAGAAGTCAATTCCAGCAACACGAGAATATAAACGTGTGTCATCAAATGTGAGATTGCAATAAAACATTTGAATTACATTCAAGTAGATAAGTGAATTTGAGGAAACTAATTCATTAAGACAAAGATCATGAAATAATGAGTCATAACGAGAAAATATGGTGAAGTTGATGGGATGACCCGCCACACGGGCCGTGATCAAAAATTATTGAACCATTCGTTAGAGGCATCCAATGACACAAAAATTCGATCATCGAATGTGTCGGGGTCATTGGGCCGTGGTGGATTAAAAAGGGGATGAATAGGTTGATCATCACGAGGAGGAGGAGGGTTCGTTAAGGAAGCACGCTCAGTTCTAGCCTTCTTTCCTCTATTAAACAACCTAGGTGCCATTGAACAATGAAGGAAATTTGAAATTGAGATGGAGAAAAAAAAAATTATACCTCAGGAGAATTGTGGAGAATGGAAAAAAATGATGCAAGAGTTGTTCTCCTTGAGTTTGGAGAAGAAATCCACACTAGATAGAGACTTCTAGGGTTAGGGTTTGAAGAGAAAGGAGTTGGAGAAGTTTTGGAGGAGGCAATGGAAAGGAGAGAGAGGGAGAACCCGATTTTAAGAAAGGGGGTTCGGATGGTTGGGTGAAGCCTGGACCCTAGGATCAAAACGGATGAACGGCTGTGAGCAACTGGAAGTTCTGGAATAGCCTGACCGAATTCAGCCCAAACTCTGTGTGCGACAGAGTTCGGCCCGAGTTCTGGGACCATAACTGAAACCAGTTTGAAATTTGTTTGAAACCAATGCCAAGTATAAAAGAATGAATATGAGGGATAAAAAATTTAAGAAATTCAAAAGTAAATGGCCAAGTAGAAAATTTTCAAATAAAAGCTGAATAGAGTAGACGAAATAAAGTTCAAAAATTTGAATTTAGCAAGTTATAAATAAAATTGAACCATATAATAAACAAGGATTTATGACACAAATCAGTATGGTGAAACTGCCATAGGGTAGCAGCAGGGGCCGGATCCCAGCTAGCGGTAGTCCGAAGACTAGTGCACCGTGTCGCTTAGGCTTTTATGCCTTGTTATTAGAAGGACCCTTTCGGCTGGTACCCTGTCACCCCCGTTTCCCGTATTTCGTATTAATACTCGTAATCGGATTTTGGCACGTATTTTTAATTTTCTGGACTTTTGGAATTTTGGGTTTTCTCGTAAAATGGATTTTGACTTGGCTTGGTTTTATTTCGTGAAGAAGGATTGGTTTGGTTTGGTTTAATATGCATTTGGAACATCTTAGCTAACCTCCACCCTCAACACAACATATTCTCCATCATTAAATCCCACCTAACTTTTCTCTCTCCTCTTTACTTTCATTTATTTTCCTCCATCTTCTTCTTCCTTCTTCCAAACAACATCTCCACCCATAGGCAAGTGCAACTTGCCACCACATGAGAACCTAATTTTTATTTGTTAATTAGCTTAATTAGATGATTTGGAACAACATTAGAACTTGGCATTTTGTGATTTGGAGTCTCCATTATTCTAGATCTAAGTTTTAAATATTTTTGAAAATTCTTGATTTTGATCTATCAAACTTTGATTTTTGCTTATTTTGATGCTTCCATGTGGAAGAGAATTTAATTTTACCCAAGTTAGAACTTTGAAAATCCAAATTTGGTTTTAATTTGGCCAAGATATAAAGATTTGAAGTTTTGGTATTCTTGAGAAGTTCATCTCAGCCTTGGAGAAGAAGACCCCTCGGCCTGCGCTCTTTAGCGCAGGGCTGACTTACGCTCAGCCCCCTGGGCTGAACCGTGCAGCCTTCCTCGGCCTGTGCTCTTTAGCAATAGCTGACCAGCGCAGCTTGCCCCTTGGCGAACTGCGCACTCCTCCCCTGCACCTTCGGCCGTGCGCCATTGGCCATGCGCCATCGGCCTATGCGTCCTTGGCCGTGCGCCGTCTGTCCCAGCGCACTCGACTCCATGCGCACTCCTCCCCTGCGTCTTCGGCCGTGCGCCATCGGCCCATGCGCACTTGACCCCATGCGCCGTCTGCCCCAGCGCACTCGGCTCCATGCGCACTTGACCCCCTGTGCCATCTGACTCAGCGCAACCTGCACCCTGCGCCATCCATCTCCTGCGCCATTCATCCCTGCGTAGCCCATTCTCTTGCACAAGCTAACCCCTTCCGCAACCTATTTGCCCAATGATTTGGTTTTATTTTCTTGGACTTGGCTTCTCTCTTGTGGATTGGGTTTCGAGATCTTATTCCACACAGCACGACTATCTTGACCCAACACGACCTGGCACGGTTTTCGATAATTTTGCTTATGACTAATGCATTTTTTCTGATTCTGTGAAATAAGATTTTAGTACCTCTGATCTTCTTAATAGTGACCCGATGGGGGTACACACTTGACTTGTAACCTGTGATTCATGATTTATCTCGGTAACCAGATAACTTGATAGTGGCCCGTGGCGGCGCACTCTTGACTCGTAACTTATAACTTGTAACTTGCTCTGACACCGTGGGTGTTCCTGCTTGCTTGCTTGTGCAATCCACTTGTCTTGTCTTGCATCATGTCTAGGACGTGACTCCCTGGTTCCCACGGTCAGGGATTCGCATTAAATATAGATTAGGCTAATAACTAGATCAAACTGTAGTCATGGAGGATTTCCAGTCACAGGCAATCTCGTTATCTGGGCACTTTAATTGGACTTGTAGCTTGCCGACGCGTAGAGCACATTTCCAGCACACTGTCATGTGTTGCACCTCTTAGTCACCTAAGGGTATATTGTCTCCTGGGCGATGTACCCAACCATACTCTCAACCCGCGAAAGGATAACTGGATAATCTGCAGGGCTTGGGACTGGAGAATTCTTATTGTATCTTGTTAGTAATTAGGCTTGTGATAACCCTAGTTAGTTAAAGTAGTAAGCCGTAGTAATTGCTTGACCGTTTGTGAATGGAAGGTGTCCAGCCTGGTCTAAGCCTCGTCTAAGTCCCTATAACTGGTACTCTTGAATATGATTGTTCTCCTTATCTTTAACAATAAATGGATAGGGACAAGTGCTATTCAGGCGAAGGGTTACAACCCCGGTCCTTGTTTGGTTTACGGGTTGTAATCTGGCTCCCGGAATGGTTCCATGTCCCTAGTCGCTTATTGTCCTGTTGTACTTTTATTACTTGTGCTTTTCTTTTATTTCTTATGATTTGATATGCTGGTTTTGTTCTTATTTCGTGGCCTCCCTTGTGGCACTTGCTCTTTCTGGGGTTTGACCCAGCTGGTTTTGTGTGGCCATATTTCGGAGCAGCTCCCGAGGATCTACCGAACCTCCAGCCCGATGGTGGCGACTAGAAGGAATCTGGGCTACGAGTGGGTTTCCTATTTTGTTTCACTCACTCTATTGTAAAATTATTCTTTTGAGGCGTTTGGCCGACGAGCACCTGTTAGCTCGATGCACATTTACTTACTGTCTGTCTAAGGGCTGTAAACATGATTAACAAATCCTAGGGTTGATCATGTATGACTTAACTCTTGCTAGTCCTCGTATTTTGTACGACTAGCTTCATGATCAGCTGAATATGTAATATTTGGGACGCCTTTTGTTGTATATTTGGTGGTCTAACATCTTATAATTATATTACTAGCTTGAGATTGAGACAATAGGCTTGACCTTAAGAGACCGTTGGCTTGTAGTAAACCCTCATATCTAGACAGCCGTGACCGTATAGCGAGGTGGTTTCCATTTCAATATACGTAGCTAGCTATGTTCGCCCCCGATCTCCAGTATTCTGGTTCTGGGGCGTGACATGGTTTAAGTGGTGGCCCATGCAGGTCTTGTTAATCAAGAAATGTGAGGGTTTACCGAATAGATGTCTCAATCAGTACTCGTCCTTGATCTCCTTTCATATCCTCTGAATCTCTGGAATCTTGACCTGATCACATGCTTGTATCGTTGATCTGTCCTGGTCCTTCCTTATTGTTTCCTATGTCGTTTTCTTCAGCGGCATTGTTCATGAACCAACCGATCAGTAAGGCAGAGCAACTCCCGCGGACCAGCAGCCCGGAGATCAAGCCCAGCACTCCGGAGTAGCCTCCAGAGTTGTGCCTACTGGAGGAGAGCCCCCAGTTCAGCCCGTTCAGCCTGCCGAGTCGGATGATGGCACTTTGGTAGGTCTCATCAGGACCTTGATAGCTTCCAAGATCGCAGAGGAGACGCCTTGTACCTGGTAGTGGCGGATACTTTTACCAGAGGCGGTCATCCAGGGAACAGCGCGGCCAACAGCTTTAAGCGCTCTAACCCTCCCTTCTTCGACGGCAGTAAAGATGCGATTGCCGTGGACGGTTGGCTCCAGGATACCGAGGTGATTCTGGAGGCAGCTAGACCACCTGAGAATGAAAAGGTGGCGGTGGTACGCCTGCAGTTGCTGGACTTAGCTCGCAGTTGGTGGGCAGCACAGGCCATAGGATTAATGGCACCCATTGCTTGGGCAGTGTTTAGAGAGAGATTCCAGACGAAGTATTTTGATGTTGTAGCTCGGTATGACCTGCAGACAAGATTTACCAACCTGAAGCAAGGAGGCAGAACGGTCGACAGTTATGCATCTGAGTTTTCTAGACTCAGTAGGTTTGCCCCCACCTTGGTGGCAACCGAGTTTGATAGGGCCCAGCGGTTCCAGCAGGGGCTGCATTTGGAGATCTTGTTGGCAGTCGAGCAGTTCGAGCACCAGACGTTCGATGCGGTATTGAGAGCAGCTAGGAGGCATGAGTATACCTCCCAGAGGATCGTGGATAGGACCGGAGGTAGGAAACGGTCCCACAGTCAGATGCACCAATCATCAGCTCCAGCCCTGGCAGCTAGAAGTTTGACTATTGGAACTCCGAGGCGGGCGGCCTCAGTAACGTCGTTTCAGCATTCGACCCCGACGTACCCGCAGAAGCAGAAGCAGACTTTCGCGATGGGATGTTCTCATTGTGGGAAGCCAGGCCATGTAGTGGCGGATTGTCGTAGGGCGCAAGGATTGAGCCTGACTTGTGGAGCGGCAGATCACAAGATAGGAGCCTGCCCGAATAGGGGTAGTTCATCCTCCTCCAACCTAACCAGTCCATCGGTTAGGGGACCAGCTCCTATGCAGCAGCAGCAGCAGTACCCAAGGCCATTGTTGCCTCAGGCCCAGGCGTTTCATCAGCAGAACCAGCAGCAGTACACCCAAGCCCAGGTGCAGAGCAGGCAGAGAGGTTTCCAGCAGAGGGGACCCGCAGCTAGAGGATAAGGTCAGGCCATGATGATGCCTATGGAAGAAGAAGTTGCACCAGGTGAGGTAGTGGCAGGTACTATTCTCGTCAACACCTTTCCAGCTTCAGTATTAATTGATTCTGGTGCCTTGCATTCATTTATGTCTGCACGATTCGCGACACGGATAGGATTGGAGCCCGAGTCATTATCAGTGAGGCTCAATATACTTACTGGTAATGGTCTTGTGGGAGTAGATCGAGTGTTTTCCTCGTGTCGGATCATAGTTAGTGGTAGAGAGTTCCCCGCTAGAATTATAGAATTCCCTATGGCAGACTATGATGTAGTCTTAGGCATGGATTGGTTGATCTTCAGTGGCGGATCTCGTTCCATTATCTGTGTTATATTCTGGATCAACTAGCTGGTGGCTCCAATCTCCAGAGGAGTCGGGTACTCAGAGACTTGGATGATCTTCAGTGGCGGCTCCAGATTCTTGATCTGCTTCTTGGTGTAGCATATGCGCTCGGTGTCGAAGAAGTTCAAAGTCTGAGAGTCTGGGAGTCCTTTCTAGCTCGGAAATTGTATTTGTAATATCTGAATTGGAAAAGGACGACCTGCTGGTGTCAAGGGACTCTTGAAACGTCTCCGTCAACTGCGTACTACCCATAGGGATAGTAGTGGCGATAGATGGTAGTGAAAGCTCGAAACCTTCAAGTGTAGGTGGATCGACTGTCCTGGTGTCGCGTGCTTTTGAATTATCTGATAAACAGAAAACTGTTAAATAACCTAGACCTAAATACAACAAGTGTTTATAGAATATCAATATACCTGAAATACCTGATATACCCTTATTCCCGATTTTCCTATGCTGTGATCAAGTTTCCCTAGTGTAATCAAGTCCCCCAATAGTACGCTAAGACCTAGGTACCATTAGGATAGACCTGCATGGGCCACCACTAAAAACATGTCACGACCCGCTCTCGAATAATCGGACACGAGTCGGACATGCCCAGCCTTCGTCGTTAGACACGACGAAGTAAGTTGTACCAAGCTAGGGAAAACTAACCAGATAAACATAAAAGTATAGAATCACAGCATCTAAAAACGTATCCCAGAATGATAACCATAATCCACAATTCTATGTATATAAATGTACAAGTCATCAAGAATGAAATGTACATGAATTCTAAAGACAATATCTAAGAGTAAAGCTAACAGTCTAAACCTGAAACCTCAAGCTAAGCCTCATCCTGCTCAGCTAAATCCTGGGCTCTGGCCCATAGAATAGAACAATGTCCTGCAAGTATACCTACAACATATCCTATTCAGGAGCGGAGCTAAGTATATCCAAGGAAATGAACATGAACATCATGGTATGAATCAAGAAACAGGAAGAATATATATAAGTACAGGAAATGAGATAAGACATGAAACTGAGCAGAAAATACTGAAAGTAAAACAGAGAAACATGGTAAGAGTCCTGAATCATGAAATACAAACTGAACATGAAATACAGCCTGAACATGAAATACAACCGTAAAATCCTGAAATACAAACTGAATCCTGACATGTGCAATATTTGAAATACATCTAGATTGTGATCGGCTTAGGTAGATGCAATGATAATAAAATGGTACGGCTTTGGCCCCGCGTGCACGGTGCGGGACCCAAGCTATTCACATGAGTAGTAACAGGGTTTGATCACATATCTATAGTATTTCCCCTCCCAGACACAAATGATACATGAAACATGAAACGAGACAATATCGTGATATATCGTGTCATCAAGAGATACAAGAATGAATATGAAGACATGAGAAATGAACAAATCCGAGCAGTATACTTGCCTTGCTCAGGGTGATCAAGTGTAGAAAAATTGCTGTAAGTCCACCTGATATAATAGGTACCAATTGGTTAAGCTCTAAACCAATGCATTAGCTTCCTGAATCAAACTTCTAACTAAAGTTTGCTAGCTATTAATATAATCCTTGCTAACTATATATAATTAAAATAATATGTTAACTATATATAATTAACAAGAAAATAATATGTTACTATCTAGATAACAATTTGAATCTAATAACTTACTATATAGAACATCCATTATTCTAACAGGTTTTCAATTTATGAAGTAATATGTAGAAGGTACTTAAATCTTATTTATTTGAAAATAATTGCTAGCTAAAGTATTTAGCAAGAGAAAATATATATAAATTTTTTTACACATTAATCTTAATAATATTTAAAGGATAGCAACATTTCTAATCACACTGGAAATTGCACATTAATAAAGGATAACGAGATTCCAGCCCAAAATTTATCAATACATATCTGTAGTTATGATCTTAACTAAAGTATTAACTCTTAACTTCAAAGGCTCAAACACCAAACTCAACCCAAAACTTAGTTCCTGGCTCGACTTCAAAATGCAGCTGACAGTCCTATAGAGAATTTAGATAAATTGTATTTTAGAGCTAGCCCGTACACATACCCAATGTTCAGCTTATTTCTACGCTGCTCAAACCCAATACTTGCTTAACACAACCCATTTACTCAATTCAGCAATACACCCTAGCCCAGTATACTCAGCAACCATACAAGCCCCGACCATCATTTTAATTCCAACAACCGAACTCAAGCATCAACATAAAAGATAACTCAACTAAAGTACATACAACCAAGAAGCTTAGGAAAAATATACACATACCTTCCCATTCACCCTAATTCAAAATAACTGCAATATGAACTTCACTTTAACCCAAATAATCCTAAAATCGGATCACACAAGTGGAAAACTATACAGAAACTAACTCCAGAAAATAGGTGTACAAACTAATCCAAAAGTTAAGGATTAATACAATACAACCCAGCCATTGCACACACACAACCAAAATATATTTGACCTATACAAAGAACCCCCAAAGACTCCTGCAAAAGTCTAAATCCTGTCCAAACTAGTCGATCCAAAAACTCCAACACGGACACGCACGCAGGTTGGACACAGCTACACTGGACACGAACGGTACTCTGATACATACACTAGCCTTGGATACGAACACGACACTCACAAGCCCGGTTGATCCCATCTGGACACACCCCTTGCTGGAACAGAACCACACTCTAACCAAAATAACAGATTGTAAAAATCAACAACGGCTCAGCCATCATGGTGAAGAATTTGAACGGTACTTGAAGAATGGCAATCCAGGATGGAGTGCATACGCAAACTTGAAGAATCAGCCGCGGTTCCTTGCGTGTCCATAGCTGACCAGCATTGGTTGAGGCGTTTCCATAAATAGTTGATATGCAAGAATAATGAAAGGTTCTAAGAAGTGCTTCTTGATCCGATTCAAGAAGGAGAAGAAGAATTATCGAGAATTCGCAGAAATTAAGAGAAGTAATCACTGACCTGTTCTGATCTCAAAATCTATATCGACAAGATCGATGAAGGCCGGAGGACTCGTGGCCGTGACAGCGACGGGAATGCCATTCCTTCGCCAGGCTACCGCGAATCGCAGATCGCCGGTGAAGAGTCACTTTCTACTCACACGGAGTCGTCGAACCTGTCGGTACGCGGTGGAGGAAAAGCCATCGGTCGATCAGTCACTGTCGTTGTTTGTCGGGAGTTGTCGCCAGTCGTCGTCAAGGACGAAGGCTCCTTGCGCCAACGCTGGAGAGAACGCCAACTGGTCGCCACCGGCTGGTCGTGCCGAGAAATTCGTCGAAGAAGAAATTAGGGCTAGGGTTTCGGAGTTGGAACGATCGGCTCCCTCGTCGATTGTTTACTGGATCCGCACAAAAATAAGAAAGGAAAACGAATTTTTAGAAAGATCTACTAATCTCTGGATCTGAAGAAATCAAGTGAAAGAATCGCTCACCAAGTGGTGAAACCCTAGATCGGAGGATGTCGAGCTCCTGGAAGAACAACGCCGCCGCTGCTGTTGCTTCGGGAGGTGGTCGTCGTTAGTGAAGAAGAGGGTTGTCCACGCTGTCACCGAGGAGATTAGGGCTCAACGCTGAAGTCATCGTCGCCAGCGGAGTTGTCGCCACCGCCGGGTCGGAGAGTTGGGAGGCTCTGAAGAATGGAGAGATTTCCTGAGAGAAAAAGAAATGGAGGAGAATAACTTCTCACTCCACTGATCGGTTGGTAAAGGAAAACAAAAAAATGGAACTTTACAAAAAAAAAACCTCCCGCTCAACTTAAATTTTGTATAAGCCCCTCCGGCTTAGGGTTTTATATAAGAAAACCCTCTGCTTTTTCGAAATTGCAGAAATATCAAGAAATCAATTAGAAAACCAAAGAGTGGCCCAAAAGTTTGTTATAACAAACTTTCAAAATAAAAAAAATAAATTATGCCCAATTAATTTCCCTCCAAAATATCGATGACCAAATTTATTATTTTTAATTCAAAAACTTATTATTTGAAACTTAATCATCAACTATTATTAATATTAAAAAATGTTTTTAAAATTAAAATAAATTTCCCAAAACAGGGAGGTGGAGTTACAAATCTCCCCCCTTAAAGTAATTTCGTCCTCGAAATTCGAGAGACAAACAAAACAATCTCAAAGCAACATCTCAAGAAGGTTCAAACACAATTCATTTTATTGTATTTAAAATTTCTTAATATCAAAATACAATCAGACAAATAAACTGGAATAGCGCTCCCGCATCTCGTCCTCGCGCTCCCATGTGGACTCTCCCGGAGAGTGATGTCTCCACATGACGCGGACAAGTGGAATAGTCTGGTTCCGCAAGCGCTTCTCTCTCCGATCAAGGATCTCCACTGGCTGCTCCTCGTAGGTCAATCTCAGACCCACCTCTAACTCCAAAAAGTCCACCACATGGCTCGGGTCCGGAAGGTCGCGTCGCGGCTGAGACCCGTGGAAAATGTCATGCACTCCCTCCAAGCTAGCTGGAACTAGTCGATACGCCAACTCGCCAATCTGCACCGTCACATCGAAAGGGTCCGATGTACCTCGGACTGAGCTTCCTGCCTCTGCCAAATCTGATGACGCCTCTAATTGGTGAGATCTTCAGGAATACTCTATCTCCAAACACGAACTCCAGTGGCCGCCTACTGCTTTCCGCCCAGCTCTTCTGCCGATCCTGTGCAACTCAGAGACGCTACCTGAGCCATGAGACCCTGTACGATAATTACACACAAGAAGTTGGAATAACACGATCAATGATCAAGAATCAAATAGGTACGAGATAGAATGAAGTTCCAATTACAACTTAGAGGGGCAAAATCATGAAGACACAAGTATTAAGTATGATCAAAAATCGGTAGTTTAACGCAGGTAGACTAGAACAAGATAGAAAATCATGGTCAGATAGACATGACCTAAGATCGAAGTTTAGACAAGTCACAAACGAAGTACGGAATCTCAATCGGGTAATATACAATTTTGAGGAATTCAATGATCTAACGATAAAACGTTAGAACGAAAATTTAGCAAGGGTTGATTGAGGAGGCGTACGCAATACTCAGGAGATAGTACAGTATCAAATCAGGATGAACGTGCAAGTATCTGTGATTCCCGAAAACCAATAATCATATGAAAAGAAAATATAGTCTCCAGAATATCCAAGAACATATTGGTATCTGAAATAACTTTGCTTAGAATCCCTACCCCGCCAGTATGTATCTGACTGCAGTAGACTTTCGGCTCCGTGACTCAAATAACAATATGTCTCCGAATACTCTATCAACCTTATCCATTTTCTGACAATCATTGACGAAACAACCCAAGAGATCAAGATATGAAGAATATGACAAGTCTCGACAATACTCGAAAACTATGGGTGTCTGAAATCACTTCAACTTAGAGTTCATGCCTCGCCAGTGCGCTACTGGCTGCAGTGAACCCTCAGTCTCCATAATCCAGCTAATGGCTGCAGCGCGCAACTGTCATGACATAGTAGGTCATCGAATAGCCTCTCAACTTTATCCCTAGGAATTTCAAAAGAATTCCAAGAAATTCAAAATGAGT
The DNA here is from genome assembly GCA_029216955.1 of Iris pallida. Taxonomy (NCBI): domain Eukaryota; kingdom Viridiplantae; phylum Streptophyta; class Magnoliopsida; order Asparagales; family Iridaceae; genus Iris; species Iris pallida. The sequence goes on from JANAVB010017599.1 coordinate 12,956,003, forward strand.
TTCAATAGTCCAGGTCCCGGAAATGGTAAAGTTACCTGACTGTTAGAATGCAAGGATTTATTAGGTACTAAGAGACGACAAGGGATCCCGTCGGTGAGTACAAAGGGCAACCAGGAAGATTTAAAAAAATTTAGACAGGGCGAAGTTTCAAATTATGACGAAACATCAACTGATATCTGGAATGGTAACAAGATTCCATATATGGGACATTATCCCGAAGGGATAACAGAGTCTCGAAGGATGAACTGAAGCAAGATATCAGATATGAGATAGGTTTCAAAAATAAGAAATAAAATCCTGTACTGGAAATGAGTTTCAATAAAATTTTGAATAACAATGAAACCTCGAGCAAAAACTTGAATTGAAAACGAATTCTCCAATAGAAAATCAAGTATTAACAAAGTCGTGAATAAGGAACAAATTTTTCGAATAGAAAAATCTCAATAAGGAAACAAGATTTTAAATAGGGAACACGGTCTCAACGAGTCGCGGGTAGGAACTGAAATTCAAAGTCTGGTAAATCTTGAATGGGAGACAAAATCACGAATAAAACAAAGTCTCGAAATAGGAAACAAGATCTTAAAATCTCGAATGGAATCAAGCTACGAGTAGGAAAAAGAATCAATGGGTGAATAAAACAATTATCCATGAAACAAGTGATACCTCAAATAGGGAAAAAGATCGAAGCAAATTTGTGAACAGAACAATTTTCAAAAATAGAAAACAAGCCACGTATGAAACAAAATCTCATATAGGGAACAGGTCGAAACTGAAGTTTTCAAACGATGTCTTGAATGGTGAATAGAACAAGTATTGAATAAAAATCAAATTCAAAAATCCCCAAATAGAAAACTGAACTTCGGAAAGAAAACAAAATTTACAAATTGTAACTAGTCCTGAATAGGAAACAAAATTCCTGAGTAGAATCTCGAAAAGTGCAAGGTTACGAAGAATGGATGGAGGAGTATCAATCAACGAATAGGAAATAATATCTCAAATTAAGTTTCGAATACCAACCAAGATTCCAAAACAGAAAACAAGAAGTTCCAAGAAATGGTCTAGATGCTAAAAGAAATTTAAGAAAACTAGGTTGCTAATCAAGATACATGGTTTTTCCAACCATGCAAAAGAGATCTTCTGTCTTCAATCCGTCTTCAGTATTCCTCCGGAATTATTTCAATTTCTTCAACTGTCCTCTTGTAGGCTGATCCTTGAGGTAGTGCTCCATGTGGTTGCTGATTCTGAAAAGGTGGGTCCCTTTGCTGTAGTCCGATGCTCCTCGTGCTTGTTCTCGGGCAGTGCGATCAACGGTCTCCGAAAAATCTTTGACTTGGTGAGTAGGCGATCCGCAGTACAAGCGTAGTCTCCGTCTTTTGTGGCATTCGTCGTAGTGGTGTCCAGGATGGCGGCAGAAAGCACAATTAGTCATTGTCTGAATCTAATATTGTGGTGAAGAAGCGATGTCCGAGTATGGCAACGCTTTGCGGTTTCAGGATTGTTGCTGTCTTTGTCATAAGTCTTCATGTCTCTCATGTGCTTCAGCTTTCCATCTCGTTCCATTATCTGTGTTATATTCTGGATCAACTAGCTAGTGGCTCCAATCTCTAGAGGAGTCGGTACTCAGAGACTTGAATGATCTTCAGTGGCGGCTCCAGATTCTTGATCTGCTTCTTGGTGTAGCATATGCGCTCGGTGTCGAAGAAGTTCAAAGTCTGAGAGTCTGGGAGTCCTTTCTAGCTCGAAAATTGTATTTGCAATGTCTGAATTGGAAAATGATGGCCTGCTGGTGTCAAGGGACTCTTGAAACATCTCCGTCAACTGCGTACTACCCATGGGGATAGTAGTGGCGATAGATGGTAGTAAAAGCTCGAAACCTTCAAGTGTAGGTGGATCGACTGTCCTGGTGTCGTGTGCTTTTGAATTATCTGAAAAATAGAAAACTGTTAAAATAACCTAGACCTAAATACAACAAGTGTTTATAGAATATCAATATACCTGATATACCTGATATACCCTTATTCCCGATTTTCCTATGCTGTGATCAAGTTTCCCTAGTGTAATCAAGTCCTCCAATAGTACGCTAAGACCTAGGTACCATTAGGATAGACCTGCATGGGCCACCACTAAAAATATGTCACGACCCGCTCTCGAATAATCGGACACGAGTCGGACACGCCCAGCCTTCATTGTTAGACACGACGAAGTAAGCTGTACCAAGCTAGGGAAAACTAACCAGATAAACATGAAAGTATAGAATCACAGCATCTAAAAACGTATCCCAGAATGATCACCATAATCCACAATTCTATGTATATAAATGTACAAATCATCAATAATAAAATATACATGAATTCTAAAGACAATATCTAAGAGTAAAGCTAACAGTCTAAACCTGAAACCTCAAGCTAAGCCTCATCCTGCTCAGCTAAATCCTGGGCTCTGGCCCATAGAGTAGAACAATGTCCTGCAAGCATACCTACAACATATCCTATTCAGGAGAGGAGCTAAGTATATCCAAGGAAATGAACATGAACATCATGGTATGAATCAAGAAACAGGAAGAATATATATAAGTACAGGAAATAAGACAAGACATAAAACTGAGCAGGAAATACTGAAAGTAAAACAGAGAAACATGGTAAGAGTTCTGAATCATGAAATACAAACTGAACATGAAATACAGCCTGAACATGAAATACAACCATAAAATCCTGAAATACAAACTGAATCCTGACATGTGCAATATTTGAAATATATCTAGATTGTGATCGGCTTAGGTAGATGCAATGATAATGAAATGGTACGGCTTTGGCCCCGCGTGCACGGTGCGGGACCCAAGCTATTCATATGAGTAGTAACAGGGTTTGATCACATATCTATAGTATTTCCCCTCCCAGACACAAATGATACATGAAACATGAAATGAGACAATATCGTGATATATCGTGTCATCAAGAGATACAAGAATGAATATGAAGACATGAGAAATGAACAAATCCGAGGAGTATACTTGCCTTGCTCAGGGTGATCAAGTGTAGGAAAATCGCTGTAAGTCCACATGATATAATAGGTACAAATTGGTTAAGCTCAAAACCAATGCATTAGCTTCCTGAATCAAACTTCTAACTAAAGTTTGCTAGCTATTAATATAATCCTTGCTACTATATATAATTAAAATAATATGTTAACTATATATAATTAATAAGAAAATAATATGTTACTATCTAGATAGCAATTTGAATCTAATAACTTACTATATAGAACATCCATTATTCTAACAGGTTTTCAATTTATGAAGTAATATGTAGAAGGTACTTAAATCTTATTTATTTGAAAATAATTGCTAGCTAAAGTATTTAGCAAGAGAAAATATATATAAATTTTTTTACACATTAATCTTAATAATATTTAAAGGATAGCAACATTTCTAATCACACTGGAAATTGCACATTAATAAAGGATAACGAGATTCCAGCCCAAAATTTATCAATACATATCTGTAGTTATGATCTTAACTAAAGTATTAACTCTTAACTTCAAAGGCTCAAACACCAAACTCAACCCAAAACTTAGTTCCTGGCTCGACTTCAAAATGCAGCTGACAGTCCTATAGAGAATTTAGATAAATTGTATTTTAGAGCTGGCCCGTACACATACCCAATGATCAGCTTATTTCTACGCTGCTCAAACCCAATACTTGCTTAACAAAACCCATTTACTCAACTCAGCAATACACCCCAGCCCAGTATACTCAGCAACTATACAAGCCCCGACCATCATTTTAATTCCAACAAACGAACTCAAGCATCAACATAAAAGTTAACTCAACTAAAGTACATACAACCAAGAAGCTTAGGAAAAATATACACATACCTTCCCATTCACCCTAATTCAAAATAACTGCAATATGAACTTCACTTTAACCCAAATAATCCTAAAATCGGATCACACAAGTAGAAAACTATACAGAAACTAACTCCAGAAAATAGGTGTACAAACTAATCCAAAAGTTAAGGATTAATACAATACAACCCAACCATTGCACACACTCAACCAAAATATATTTGACCTATACAAAGAACCCCCAAAGACTCCTGCAAAAGTCTAACTCCTGTCCAAACCAGTCGATCCAAAAACTCCAACGCGGACACGCACGCGGGTTGGACACAGCTACACTGGACACGAACGGTACTCTGATACATACACTAGCCTTGGATACGAACACGATACTTCCAAGCCCGGTTGATCCCATCTGGACACACCCCTTGCTGGAATAGAACCACACTCTAACCAAAATAACAGATTGTAAAAATCAACAACGGCTCAGCCATCATGGTGAAGAACTTGAACGGTAGCTGAAGAATGGCAATCCAGGATGGAGTGCATACGCAAACTTGAAAAATCAGCCGCGGTTCCTTGCGTGTCCATAGCTGACCAGCATTGGTTGAGGCGTTTCCACAAATAGTTGATATACAAGAATAATGAAAGGTTCTAAGAAGTGCTTCTTGATCCGATTCAAGAAAGAGAAGAAGAATTATCGAGAATTCGCAGAAATTAAGAGAAGTAATCATTGACCTGTTCTGATCTCAAAATCTATATCGACAAGATCGATGAAGGTCGGAGGACTCGTGGCCGTGACAGTGACGGGAATGCCATTCCTTCGCCAGGCTACCGCGAATCGCAGATCGCCGGTGAAGAGTCACTTTTTACTCACACGGAGTCGTCAAAACTGTCGGTACGCGGTAGAGAAAAAGCCATCGGTCGATCAGTCACTGTCATTGTTTGTCGGGAGTTGTCGCCAGTCGTCATCAAGGACGAAGGCTCCTTGCGCCAACGCTGGAGAGAACGCCAACTGGTCGCCACCGGCTGGTCGTGCCGAGAAATTTGCCGAAAAAGAAATTAGGGCTAGGGTTTCGGAGTTGGAACGATCGGCTCCCTCGTCGATTGTTTACTGGATCCGCACAAAAATAAGAAAGGAAAACGAATTTTTAGCAAGATCCACTAATCTCTGGATCAGAAGAAATCAAGTGAAAGAATCTCTCACCAAGTGGTGAAACCCTAGATCGGAGGATGTCGAGCTCCTGAAAGAACAACGCCGCCGCTGCTGTTGCTTCGGGAGGTGGTCGTCGTTAGTGAAGAAGAGGGTTGTCCACGCTGTCGCTGAGGAGATGGGGGCTCAACGCTGAAGTCGTCGTCGCCAGCGGAGTTGTCGCCACCGCCGGGTCGGAGAGTTGGGAGGCTCTGAAGAATGGAGAGCTTTCCCGAGAGAAAAAGAAATGGAGGAGAATAACTTCTCACTCCACTGATCGGTTGGTAAAGGAAAACAAAAAAATAGAACTTTACAAAAAAAACCCTCCCGCTCAACTTAAATTTTGTATAAGCCCCTCCGGCTTAGGGTTTTATATAAGAAAACCCTCTACTTTTTCGAAATTGCAGAAATATCAAAAAATCAATTAGAAAACCAAAGAGTGGCCCAAAAGTTTGTTATAACAAACTTTCAAAATAAAAAAAATAAATTATGCCCAATTAATTTCCCTCCAAAATATCGATCACCAAATTTATTATTTTTAATTCAAAAACTTATTATTTGAAACTTAATCATCAACTATTATTAATATTAAAAAATGTTTTTAAAATCAAAATAAATTTCCCAAAATAGGGAGGTGGAGTTACAGTCAGAGAGCAGGACATCCCGAAGACAGCCTTCCGATCTAGGTATGGGCATTGGGAGTTCCTTGTTATGTCCTTTGGAGCGACCAATGCGCCAGCCGTATTCATGGACCTCATGAATCATATTTTCATGCCTTACTTGGATCAGTTCGTGATCGTATTCCTAGATGATATCCTGGTCTACAGTAAGAGCGAAGCAGAGCATGAGCAGCATCTAAGAATCGTCCTTCAGACGCTTAGAGAGCATCAGTTGTACGCCAAGTTCAGCAAATACGAGTTCTGGCTCGATCGCATTTCGTACTTAGGTCACATCATTACTCTATGAGGAGTGGAGGTGGATCCCCAGAAGATTGTGGCTATCGAGTCATGGCCAGTACCTATCTCAGTGGCAGAGGTTCGCAGCTTCCTTGGATTGGCCGGCTACTACCGGCGATTCGTTTCAGATTTTACAAGAATTTCAGCGCCGATGACCCAGTTGACCCGCAAGGATGTGCAGTTCGCTTGGACAGCGGAGTGTCAGGAATCATTTGAGAAGTTGAAGCGAGGTTTGATAACGGCTCCCATTCTCACACTTCCAGATGGGACCGGAGGATTCAAAGTTTATTGCGACACTTCGGGCAGAGGATTGGGGTGTGTCGTGATGCAGCATAGGAAGGTAATATCTTATGCATCACGTCAACTTCGTGATCATAAGAAGAATTACCCGACCCACGACTTGGAACTGGCAGCAGTAGTGTTTGCACTTAAGCTTTGGCGGCACTACTTGTACGGAGATAGAGTGGAGATATTTACAGATCACAAGAGCCTGAAGTATGTTTTCAACCAGAAGAACCTTAATATGCGACAAAGAAGATGGCTTGAGCTATTGGTAGACTACGATGTGGACTTGCAATATCACCCAGGGAAGGCCAACGTTGTAGCAGATGCGTTGAGCCGGAGAGCCAGAGTTTACCTCCTAACGGTGCAACCAGCGTTATTGACAGATTTTCAGAAGATGGGAATTGAGGTGGTTCTTCCTACCAGTGTGGCATTGATGGCCAGTCTACAGGTTCAGTCCAGCATAGTTGAGAGAATCTGGATGGCGCAGTCTACAGATTCCAAGCTTCAGCGGCTCAGAGCAGAGTGTGAGGCAGGAAGAAGGCCAGAGTTGTGCATTCATGAAGATGGTACACTTCGGCACGGCACTCGTCTTTGTGTACCTAGTGGAGATATCAGACAGAAAGTTATGGCAGAAGCTCACAGTTCGCAGTATTCTATTCATCCCGGTGGCACGAAGATATACCGTGATATTCGTCTGCATTTCTGGTGGAATGGCATGAAGAGGGAGATAGCCCGGTTTGTCTCTCGGTGTTTGGTTTGCCAGCAGGTTAAAGCTGAACATCAGAGGCCCGCTGGACTTCTTCAGCCCTTGCCAATTCCAGAATGGAAGTGGGAGCATATGACCATGGATTTTGTGACTGGATTGCCTAGATCTTCGGCTGGTCGAGATGCTATTTGGGTTATAGTTGACCGGCTCACGAAGGTGGCTCATTTTCTCCCATTCAGAGTTGGGCAGTCAACGGCTCAGTTGGCAGAGATATATCTCAGACAGATTATCAGGCTTCACGGTGTACCAGTCAGTATCACCTCTGACCGAGATTCAAGGTTTACATCACACTTTTGGCGTAGCTTGCAGGAGAGTTTGGAAACTCACCTTCAGTTTAGCTCAGCATATCATCCGCAGACAGATGGCCAGTCAGAGCGCACCATCCAGACTCTTGAGGATATATTGCGGTCATGTACACTTGACTTCGGTGGGTCGTGGGAAGATCACCTGCACTTGGTGGAGTTTTCGTACAACAATAGTTTCCAGGCCAGTATTCAGATGGCTCCGTTCGAAGCTCTGTATGGTAGGAAGTGCAGGTCCCCGCTAGCATGGGATGATGTCGAAGAGAGGCAGATGCTCGGTCCAGAAATGATTGCCCAGACAATTGAAGTAGTCAGAAAAGTCAGGGATCATCTTCGAGTTGCCCAAGATCGCTAGCGGCATTGGGCCGATGCTCATCGGCGTCTCCTAGAGTTTGTTATCGGCGACCATATATCCCTTAGGATCTCACCTAACTGCAACGTCATTCGTTTTGGCGTACGGGGAAAGCTTAGTCCTAGGTATATAGGGCTGTTCGATATTCTGGAGCGAGCAGGAGATGTATCCTATCGTCTTGCTCTTCCACCGTCGCTAAGTGAGGTGCATGATGTATTTCATGTATCCCAATTACGACGGTATATCCCGGACCCGAGCTATATTCTAGACCATTCGGAATTGGTTGTTGGTACCAACCTTTCGTACGAGGAGAAGCTCGTGTCTATTTTGGACCGGAGGGAGAGGATACTCAAGAACAAGACTATTAGCTTAGTCCGTGTTGCTTGGGGTCATCACCCTCTAGGTGAGTCAACGTGGGAGCGTGAGGATGATATCCGATCGCGATATCCCGACTTGTTTGACTCATAAGGTATAATGTCTTCCTTATGCCTTATGCTTTCCATCCCTTGCTTGCATGTATGATTGTATGATGGAGTTGCTTAGTGTAGTTGTTGGTGCTTAGTGTAGCTTGTCGTGGCAATCTCTAGCTCCTTGATTAAATTTCGAGGACGGAATTGTTTTAAGGTGGGCAGAGTTCTCACCCTCGTTTCCCGTATTTCGTATTAATACTCGTAATCGGATTTTGGCACGTATTTTTATTTTTCTGGACTTATGGAATTTTGGGTTTTCTCGTAAAATAGGTTTTGACTTGGCTTGGTTTTATTTCGTGAAGAAGGATTGGTTTGGTTTAATATGCATTTGGAACATCTTAGCTAACCTCCACCCTCAACATAACATATCCTCCACCATTAAATCCTACCTAACTTTTCTCTCTCCTCTTTACTTTCATTTATTTTCCTCCATCTTCTTCTTCCTTCCTCCACACAACATCTCCACCCATAGGCAAGTGCAACTTGCCACCACATGAGAACCTAATTTTTATTTGTCAATTAGCTTAATTAGATGATTTGGAACAATATTAGAACTTGGCATTTTGTGATTTGGAGTCTCCATTGTTCTAGATCTAAGTTTTAAATATTTTCGGAAATTCTTGGTTTTGAACTATCAAACTTTGATTTTTGCTTATTTTGATGCTTCCATGTGGAAGAGAATTTAATTTTACCCAAGTTAGAACTTTGAAAATCCAAATTTGGTTTTAATTTGGCCAAGATATGAAGATTTGAAGTTTTGGTGTTCTTGAGAAGTTTATCTCAGCCTTGGAGAAGAAGACCCCTTGGCCTGCGCTCTTTAGCGCAGGGCTGACTTGCGCTCAGCCCCCTGGGCTGAACCGCGCAGCCTTCTTCGGCCTGCGCTCTTTAGCGCTGGCTGACCAGCGCAGCTTGCCCCTTGGCGAACTGCGCACTCCTCCCCTGCGCCTTCGGTCGTGCGCCATCGGCCGTGCGCCATCGGCCCATGCGCCCTTGGCCGTGCGCCATCTGCCCTAGCGCACTCGGCTCCATGCGCACTCCTCCCCTGCGCCTTCGGCCGTGCACCATCGGCCATGTGCCATCGGCCCAAGCGCACTTGACCCCGTGCGCCGTCTGCCCCAACGCACTCGGCTCCATGCGCACTTGACCCCCTGCGCCATCTGACTCAGCGCAACCTGCACCCTGCACCATCCATCTCCTGCGCCATCCATCTCCTGCGCCATTCACCCCTGCGCAGCCCATTCTCTTGCGCAACCTAACCCCTTGCGCAACCTATTTGCCCAATGATTTAGTTTTATTTTCTTGGACTTGGCTTCTCTCTTGTGGATTGGGTTTCGAGATCTTGTTCCACACAGTACGACTATCTTGACCCAACACGACCTGGCACGATTTTCGATAATTTTGCTTATGACTAATGCGTTTTTCCTGATTCTGTGAAGTATGATTTTAGTACCTATGATCTTCTTAATAGTGACCCGATGGGGGTACATACTTGACTTGTAACCTGTGATTCATGATTTATCTCGGTAACCAGATAACTTGATAGTGGCCCGTGGCGGCGCACTCTTGACTCGTAACTTATAACTTGTAACTTGCTCTGACACCGTGGGTGTTCCTGCTTGCTTGCTTGTGCAATCCACTTGTCTTGTCTTGCATCATGTCTAGGACGTGACTCCCTGGTTCCCACGGTCAGGAATTCGTACTAAATATAGATTAGGCTAATGTAGATCAAACTGTAGTCATGGAGGATTTCCAGTCACAGGCAATCTCGTTATCTGGGCGCTTTAATTGGACTTGTAGCTTGCCGACGAGTAGAGCACATTTCTAGCACACTGTCATGTGTTGCACCTCTAAGTCACCTAAGGGTATATCGTCTCCTGGGCGATGTACCCAACCATACTCTCAACCCGCAGAAGGATTACTGGATAGTCTGCAGGGCTTGGGACTGGAGAATTCTTATTGCATCTTGTTAGTAATTAGGCTTGTGATAACCCTAGTTAGTTAAAGTAGTAAGCCGTAGTAATTGCTTGACCGTTTGTGAATGGATGGTGTCCAGCCTGGTCTATGCCTCGTCTAAGTCCCTATAACTGGTACTCTTGAATATGATTGTTCTCCTTATCTTTAACAATAAATGGATAGGGACAAGTGCTATTCAGGCGAAAGGTTACAACCCCGGTCCTTGTTTGGTTTACGGGTTGTAATCTGGCTCCCGGAATGGTTCCATGTCCCTAGTCGCTTATTGTCCTGTTGTACTTTTATTACTTGTGCTTTTTTTTTATTTCTTATGATTCGATATGCTGGTTTTGTTCTTATTTTGTGGCCTCCCTTGTGGCACTTGCTCTTTCTGGGGTTTGACCCAGCTGGTTTTGTGTGGCCAGATTTCGGAGCAGCTCCCGAGGATCTACCGAACCTCCAGCCCGATGGTGGCGACTAGAAGAAATCCGGGCTACGAGTGGGTTTCCTATTTTGTTTCACTCACTCTATTGTAAAATTATTCTTTTGAGGCGTTTAGCCGACGAGCACCTGTTAGCTCGATGCACATTTTCTTACTGTCTGCCTACGGGCTGTAAACATGATTAACAAATCCTAGGGTTGATCATGTATGACTTAACTCTTGCTAGTCCTCACATTTTGTACGACTAACTTCATGATCAGCTGAATATGTAATATTTGGGACGCCTTTTATTGTATATTTGGTGGTCTGACATCTTGTAATTATATTACTAGCTTGAGATTGAGACAATAGGCTTGACCTTAAGAGATCGTTGGCTTGTAGTAAACCCTTATATCTAGACAGCCGTGACCGTATAGCTAGGTGGTTTCCATTTCAATATACGTAGCTGGCTATGTTCGCCCCCGATCTCCAGTATTCTGGTTCTGGGGCGTGACATACCCATAGCAAGGTCATCATAAAGAACCATGACATAATCGATATTTACGTAGGCCAATTTAGTGAATAACCGCTTCATTCAAAATTCCTAATTCATGACAAAGAAAGTTGAATCGCTCTTCGGATAGTGGTTTTGTAAAAAAATCTGCCAGCTGATGATTAGTGTCAATAAATTCTAAATTGATAGTGCCATTCTGTTGATGATCACGCAAAAGTGGTGAATAATTTTAATGTGTTTCGTGCGTGAGTGATAAATAGGGTTCTTAGTAAGGTTGATAGCACTAGTGTTATCACAGAATATAGGAATGTGCATAAAAGATAGGTTGTAGTCTGCTAGGGTTTGCTTTATCCACAAAATTTGTGCACAACAACGACCAGCTGTGATATATTCAGCTTATGTTATGGATAGTGCAACAGAATTCTGCTTCTTGCTAAACCAAGAGACTAGAGCCTTGCCTAATAAATGACACGTACCGCTTGTACTTTTACGGTCGACTTTGCATCCTGCAAAATCAGCATCCGAATAACCAATAAGGTCAAAGGATATGGATTTGGGATACCACAAGCCCACTGTAACAGTACCCTTAAGGTGTCGAAAGATACGCTTAACGAAGGACATGTGTGAATCAGCATCCTTAGGACTAGCTTGATAGCGAGCACACAGACAAACACTAAACATGATATCGGGACGACTAGCAGTTAGATAAAGTAGACTACCAATCATACCTCAATACTTATGTTGGTCAACAGGTTTGCCGCTTTCATCAGGTTCCAGCTTGGTCGTAGTAGCCATAGGGGTGCTGATTAGTTTGACGTTGTCAAGATCAAACTTCTTCAGCATATCATTTGTGTATTTTGACTGGCTGATGAAAGTTCCTTGCGAAGTTTGTTTGACTTGCAATCCAAGGAAGTAGGTGAGCTCCCCCATCATGCTCATCTCAAATTCGTTCTGCATACACTTAGCGAAATCTTGGCATAGAATTTCATTAGTGGACCCAAATATGATATCATCAACATAGATTTGCATTAAAATAATGGTGTCTTGAAAACTTTTGATAAAAAGTGTAGTATCAATCTTTCCTTTTGAAAAACCTTTATCTAGTAAGAAATTGCTTAGGCGTTCATACCAAGCTCTGGGGGCTTGTTTGAGGCCATATAGTGCTTTTTTAAGTTTGAAAACATGGTCAGGAAATTTATAATTTTTGAAACCAGGGGGTTGTTTTACAAAAACTTTCTCCTTAATAAAACCGTTCAGAAAAGCACTTTTGACATCCATTGGGAAAAGTTTAAAATTTTGAAAGTTTGTAAAGGCACAAAGCATCCGAGTGGATTCAAGTCTTGCAACAGGAGCATACGTCTCATCGTAGTCGATACCTTCCTCTTGGTTGTATCCTTGAGCTACTAGACGAGCTTTGTTGCGAGTGACTAAACCATCTTCATTTACTTTGTTACGAAAAACCCATTTAGTACCAATGATCGAATGGTTAGCTAGTTTAGGAACAAGTTCCCAAACCTGGCTTCTTTCGAATTGGTTGAGTTCTTCTTGCATAGCTGAAATCCAAAACTCATTATTAAAAGCTTCTAAAACAGTTTTAGGCTCAATTTATGAAATGAAAGCAGTGCTAGCAATGGTATCTCTTAACGATGATCGAGTACTTACTCCGTGTGATACCTCACCTATTACCAAGTTTTCTGGGTGTGACGGCTTGAACGCGAACTTCTTCGGTAAGCCCTCCAGATAATTGGTTTCAGGGGTGGTATTCATCGGCGTGGAAGTTGGTGGTTCAATACCATCGTCAGAGATAGCTGCTGCACTATTTTTCTCATCAAAAGTCACATTAGTAGACTCATCTACAATCATTGAGCATTTGTTGAACACTCTATATCCCTTACTCTTGGCAGCATAGCCAAGAAAAATACCATCGTCAGCTTTGGCATCAAATTTGCCTAAGTTGTCTTTGGTGTTTAGGATAAAACAGCGACAACCAAACACTCTAAAATATGAGACATTAGGAGTCCTACCAAACCAAAGCTCATAGGGTGTTTTCTTCGAAATAGGTCGAATAAGCACCCTATTTAAAATATGGCATGTTGTACTTACATCTTCTGCCCAAAAATATTTCAGAAGTAAAAATTTATTCAACATGACACTAGCCATATCGCCAAGTCCTATTCTTCCGCTCCACAACACCATTTTGTTGAGGAGTTCGAGGACAAGAAAACTCATGATCAAAACCATTTGTTTCGCAAAACTTTTCGAAATCGGAATTTTCAAATTCGCCTCCATGATCACTTCGGATTCGAGTAATCATGTAGCCTTTTTTGTTTTAGACCTTTTTGGCAAAGATTTTGAAAACTGAAATTGCAACGCTTTTGTTTGAAAGGAAGAAAACCTAAGTAAATCTAGAAAAATCATCTACTATAACAAAAGTATAGAGTTTTCCACCAAGACTGGCTACTCTACTGGGACCAAATAAGTTCATGTGCAGTAATTGCAAGGGTCTAGTAGTACTTACAGTATTTATGGAATTAAATAAAGATTTGGTTGCCTTATTCAGTTCACATTTGGCACATACCGTGTCCTTCTTGAATGTGATGTCGGGCAGACCTCTTACTAGCTTCTTTGTCGAGGGCCTGGATATAGTATCCATATTGGCATGACCAAGACGTTGGTGCCACAACTGTCTCTTATCCTTGCAAGCGTAGAGGCATTTTCCTGTACTGTTAGTATTTCTAGATAGATAAAAAATATAAATGTTATCTTCTCTTATCCCTTCAAAAGCAATATCTCCCGTTGACCTATCATAAATATAGCATTTATTTTGTCCAAAGTTAATATCATATCCATGATCAGCAAGATGACTTATGCTGAGCAGGTTATGCTTTAACTCGGTCACTAGGCAGACATCCTTTATTACAGGAGAAGGAGGATAACCAATAGTACCATTACCTATGATATAGCCCTTTAAATTGTTACCGAATGATACATACCCTTCCCTCTTCATCGATAATAATGCGAAAAAATTTGCGTCTCCCGTCATATGTCGCGAGCATCCACTATCAAGAATCCACTTGCTTTTAGTTGAGAAAGGAAGGTCCACCCACATCATGAGTAGATGTGACCTTTGGTGCCCAAGCTCTTGTGGGTCCTGAAATGTTAGTCTTCGGTACCCATGCATATAGATTAATATCAACTAATTTCCTAATTCTACACTGTGGTGTGATATGACCATGTAATCCATAGTATGTGCAAGTAGCATGCCTATTTGTATTTGGAGCAGGTTGATAGTGATGTCTATATGCAGCATGGTGATGGTTGTGTGGAACAGCATGATAGTAACTATATGTAGCAGCAGGATAATGGTTATGTCTATGTGCAGCATGGTGATAGTTAGCAGGATAATGATGATGTTTAGATTTAGAATAATATCTATGTGCATGTGGTTTACGTGCTGCATGGGAGTACGTGTACATATAAACATGGTTATGCTGCATGGGGTTGACGTGTTTTGCTATTATGAATGGTCTTGTGACTGTGTGATTGGGTTTGAGGTTGAGCAACCTGTTTCCCCAATCTAATCTCTAATTTCTTAGAGACAGTATTCAGTTCATTACACTTAGCATTTAAACCATCAATCTTAGCAATAGAGACCTTGTGTTTATTCTTTTCTTCAGTAAGCACTTTGTTGAGTGCTAATAGCTCACGTGTTTGCTTTTCAACAAGTGCTTCGGCATCATATAGGATTAACTTAAGCTAGGACACCTCATTAGTGACTTTCGTGGGTGGAGTGTCTCTAACATTATCAAGTAAGAAAGAAAGATTTTGAATCTCTATTTCATAGCCTTTGATTTTCTCCTTGGCATGCTTATATTTACTAATGACTTTCTTGTGGTCATTTAGTAAATCATTAAATGCATCGCCAAGTTCATCAAAAGTAAAGTCATCGAGAGTTTCGCTAGTTACCTTCTCGGATGTTGCCATAAGGCAGACATTAGCGGTGTCTTGAGGAGATTCCTTTTCTTCTTCGGAATCACTTGCTTCGCTTTTGTGCCAAATACTAGTGTTGGAGTACTCTCTTGAAGAAGGCTTCTTGTAGGGCTTTTCATATCTGTTGCCTTTCTTTGCGAAGGGATCGTCCTTTCGAACGTGTCCAGTCTTTTTGCAGCCATAGCACGTTGGTTCTTCCTCGTCGTCTTCTTGTTGTTCCTTCTTTCTTCGATTTAAACGAAGGAACTTCTTGAAGTTGCGGACTAGAAGAGCTTGATCATCACCTTCAGAATTGTCGTCGTCGATCTCTTCAGGATCAGCCCTTCAACGATGAGCTTTTAGGGCAATTTTTTTGCCTTTGGAGCAGGTTCGTCGAAGTCTTTGAGGTCGAGCTCGTGGGTCATCAGCTTTTCCATCAAAGTTTCCATAGACATTGTGGTGAGATCATTGCCTTCTATGATAGCTATTACCTTAGAGTTCCAGATCTTCGGTAGCCCCCTAAGTAACTTGCGGATCTTCTCATGATTTGCATATTGTTTGCCAAGAGATGACAGAGGGTTGATGATGTCTAGGAACCTTATGAATATTTGGGTGATCATCTCATTCAGCTTCATTTTGAACGCCTTGTATTCTTGAGTAAGACGACTAATTTTAGATTCCTTAACTTGAATGGTTCCTTCATGCGTCACTTCTAGAAGCTTCCATACTTCGTGCGAGGTGGTGCTTGTCGAGACCCCGTTAAATTCATTCATATCTATTGCACAGAAAAGAGCATTAATAGCTCGAGCATCTCAACGTGCCTGTTTCTTTTCCTTGTCAGAATATTTGTCATTGGGTTTCTCGATGAGATCTCCATCGACAACTATTCTGGCAGACTTTTTGTAACCATCGGTGACAATGGTCCACAGGTCGAAGTCTAGAGACTTGAGATAGAAACTTGTCACGCCCCAGAACCAGAATACTGGAGAGCGGGGGCGAACATAGCCAGCTACGTATATTGAAATGAAGTCCATCTCGCTATACGGTCACGGCTGTCTAGATATGAGGGTTTACTACAAGCCAACAGTCTCTTAAGGTCGAGCCTACTGTCTCAATCTCAAGCAAATAATATAATTACAAGATGTTTGACCACCAAATATACAATAAAAGGCATCCCAAATATTACATATCAGCTGATCATGAAGCTAGTCGTACAAAATGCTAGGACTAGCAAGAGTTAAGTCATATATGATCAACCCTAGGATTTGTTAATCATGTTTACAGCCCGTAGGCAGACAGTAAGTAAAAGTGCATCGAGCTAACAGGTGCTCGTCGGCTAAACGCCTCAAAAGAATAATTTTTACAACAGAGTGAGCGAAACAAAATAGAAAACCCACTCGTAGCCCGGGTTCCTTCTAGTCGCCACCATCGGGCTGGAGGTTCGGTAGATCCTCGGGTGCTGCTCCGAAATCTGGCCACACAAAACCAGCTGGGTCAAACCCCAGAAAGAGCAAGTGCCACAAAGGAGGCCACGAAATAAGAACAAAAGCCAGCATATCATAACATAAGAAAATGAAAGAAAAGTACAAGTAATAAAGAGAACGTCAGGACAATAAACGACTAGGGACGTGGAACCACTCTGGGAGCCAGGTTACAACCCGTAAACCAAACAAGGACCGGGTTATAACCCTTCGCCTGAATATCTCCTTATCCCTACCCAATTATTGTTAAAGCAAGTAAAACAATCATGTTCAGGAGTACCAGGGTACAGGGACTAGACAAGACTTAGACATGGCTAGACATCATCCATTCACAAGCGGCCAAGCAATTACTACGGCTTACTACTTTAACTAACTAGGGTTGTCACAAGCCTAATTACTAACAAGATGCAATAAGAATTTCCCAGTCCCAAGCCCTGCAGACCATCCAGTTATCCTTCCGCGGGTTGAGAGTATGGTTGGGTACATCGCCCCGGAGGCGATATACCCTTAGGTGACTTAGAGGGTGCAACACATGACAGTGCGCTAGAAATGTGCTCTACTCGTCGGCAAGCTACAAGTCCAATTAAGAGCGCCCAGATAACGAGATTGCCTGTGACTGGAAATTCTCCATGAACTATAGTTTGATCTAGTCATTAGCCTAATCCATATTCAGTATGAATCCCTGACCGTAGGAACCAGGGAGTCACGTCCTAGACATGATGCAAGACAAGACAAGTGGATTGCACAAGCAAGCAAGCAGGAACACCCACGGTGTCAAGTTGATTGTACGAGTCAGGTTAGCCGTCGCAACAGCATCAAGATAAATCATGTCAGGGTACTTGTCAGGAGTACGCCACGACGGGCCACTATCATGTCAGGTTGGTCATGTCAGGAGTGCACCACTACGGGTCACTGTCATATTATGTTAGATCCTTGTCATACCATGCCATGTACAATAGTCATTCCAAACATATTAAGTAAAATCAAGTTCATGACAAAAAGGAAAAATAAAATATCTCTAAATATCTAATATACAGGACTATAGAAGAGCCAAGCTTAAGGAAAAATAAAACCAAATCTCCATGATTGGACAGATTGCACAAGGGTCCTTGGGGTCGGGTTGCGCAGAAGTCAAGTGCGCCAGGGGCCAACTGCGCAGGAGTGAGCTGCGCAGAAGTCGGCTTGCGCTGAGCTGGTTGGCGCAGGGGTCAGATTGCGCATGAGTGAAGTGTGCGGGAGGGATGGCGCATGGGTCAGATTACGCATGAGTGAACTGTGCATGAGCAGACTGCGTAAGAGTCCCTGCGCGCTGGAGTTGAGCGCAGTTTACCATGGGGCAAGCTGCGCGGTCGGCGCTGCGCTAAAGAGCGCAGGCCGAGAGGAGGATGTGCAGTCCAGCACTGCGCTAAAGAGCGCAGGCTGCAGTCTGCTACTCCAGGCCGAGAGAAACTCTTCAAGAACACCAAAGTTCAAATCTTCATATCTTGGTCAAATCAAAACCAAATCTAGATTTTTAAAGGTCTAACTTGAGTAAAATTGAATTTTCTTCCACATGGAAGCAACAAAACCCACAAAAATCCAACCAAAATAGATCAAAACCATGTAAATCCAAAAATAGTTAAAACCTAGATCTAGAACAATGGAGACTCCAAATCACAAAATGTCAAGCACTAATGTTGATCACCATGGCCTAATCTAGCTAATGAACAAATAAAATGTGGTTCTCATGTGGTGCCAAGGTACACTTGCCTATGGGTGATGGTGTTGTGTAGAGGAAGGAAGAAGGAAAAGATGGAGAAATAAATAAGAGAATTATGGAGGAGAGAGAAAAGTAGGTAGAGTTTTAATGAGGGTGGGTTGTGTTGTGTTGAGGGTGGAGTGTAGGTTAAAGTGCTCCAATGCATTTTAAACCAAACCAAACCAATCCTACTCTACAAAATAAAACCAAGCCAAGTCAAAACCCATTTTACGAAAAAAATCAAAAATCTGCAAGTCGAGCCAAAAATACAATTACAGGCCAGAATCTGAGAAAATAAAATACAGGTCCAAGATACATGCAGGCTTGATCAAAAATACGTATTCCGAGATATGGGTGTTACAAAACTCATCCTAGTTTTCCAATAGGTGTAATTGGTACCATCAAATAGGGATGGCCTATGAGTGGACTGTCCTTCACCATGATTGGAAAACATAGGTTGTGTGGTTGCCATGGATCAGCTCTAGGATGTTAGTCCTTGTAAAGAGAACAGAGCTCTGATACCAATTGAAGAACTGGTAGGCAACTCTATAGGGGGGTGAATAGAGTTTATAACAATAAAAGACAAATAAAAATTAAACTCTTTTCACCAACAGTAAATAATCAGAGTAAATACGAAAATAGAAAGATCAAGAGAGCATACGCAAACACAGTCGTTTTTAACCTGGTTTTCCTCGTGAAGGACTAGTCCAGGCCTAAGAACTCTAGCTCAGGATTAAATCCACTAATTGTGAAATAATAGTTACACCCCGTGCCTTTTCTTTAGAAGAGCACGTCAACTTCTTACAAAGATCACTGTGGCGATGCTTGGAATTTTCCAAACGACTTTCTTGACTCTTACACAAACTCATAACTGAATAGCACTGAGCACTTGAGGCTTAGGAAGCTTGTGGCTAGTAGATAAGAAGGTTAAGGCTTGTATGAGGCTTATAGAGAAGAGAAGAGAAGATAATTGGATGATTGAAAATGAGAGAATTCAAGGCCTATTTATACTAGTTGGGATAGGCAAAATTCGGCCAGAATTCTGTGTCAAGAATTCAAATTTTTGGCCATTGGACAACTAGCATACAACAAACCCTAAAAATTAGGGTCTTGTAATTTAGGGGACAGAGTTCGGCCCGAACTCTGTGTGGAGGCAGAGTTCGGCCCGAACTCTGTCTCCATAGGATAGAATTGCTCAAATAGGCTTTTGTGGGCTAGTTTGGTTTGGTGGAGCTTTTGGTTTTGTTTGGTGATAAGGTATAGGCCCAGAATACTCAATGCTACTCAGTTTACATTTAGCTAGACTTAATAAATGTAAAAATACAGACTCAAAAAATCGAGTATGCTGTAGGAGTGAGCCGACGTCCGTCTTGCACTGAGTTCTACTTGATGTGTCATATTGAATTATGAAAAGTATCATATTGTCAATTTTATCAATATTTGGTTGACAGTGATTTTGGGTCAACAAGTTACTCCTGTACGGACATCTATTCTCATCAGTCGTTCAGGATATCAGGCGAGTACATTCTCTGATCGTTTTATACTTGCTAGGACTTATATTCTTGCTCTAGACTGCTTTACTTGATGTTGTCACGATGTTATCACGGATTAGTACTATATGGACCTTTTTATGAGATATTATCCTCTAGCGGGTACATCGGGTATTTTATGTTCATATACTTTATCATGTTTATCATGTACTCCTTGGACTCGTATCTATTTATGTATACACATATTCTCATATGCCTTCATGTACACTCATGTGCTCTCATATTCACATGAGCTTCTTGTATAAAGTGTAACACCCAGTTTCTAAAATGAGGATAAATTTGAAAATTTGTATTTTAATTTATTTAATTATGATATTTAAATGATAATATAATTTTTGGTGATTTTTAATCATTTTAAAACTATTTTAAATCATGACTTACGATTTTGGTGTTTGACTAGTGTAACTTTAGAGCCTAGCCATGTGATTTGGATGTTCGACTAGTACATTTTAGCCTAGAGGGTATTTTGGTCATTTTAGGATTTATTTGAATTTATTATGATTTATAGGAATTTGTGTGAATTTAATATTAATTAAATATTGCTATGTGTTATGTTAGTCTTGACTAGTTGAGACTTTGTAGCCTAACCTAAATCTAACCCTAGTTGGTGACCCTAGTCTAACTCTAGTTAACCTACTTTTAGTCATTAGAAATTAGTTTTAAGGTAGGAATGATTACTTAAGTGAAATTAGTTCATGACTTATGGCTTAAGTCAATGACTTATGACTTAGCAATTTAAAGCCTAGTGTTTAAGCCATAGGCCCATGAATTAAGCCCAAGACCAATCCTAGCCCACCCATGGCAGCCAACTTAGGGTTTCCCACCCCTATTTAATGCCTCCTTCATTTAGGGTTAGCCTCTCTTGGAAATAGATCTCAAGTTTAGAAAGAGGTAAATCCCCAACTTTAGAAATTCCTAATTAATTCATTTTAGCTCCTTTTTAGTCCTAGTCTTTTGCAATAGGATCTAATTTATGTTTATATACTGATTTTGGAGGAGCACCTCAGTTTGCATGCCATTTGGAGATTTGGAGTTGCCATTTGGAATCCCCTCTTTGAAGCTTATTCTTGAGTTTTGATACTCAATAGGTAAACTACCTAAACCCTTGTTTCTTCCTGATTTCTTTGCATAATAGGTTAGGTTTTAGGGTTACCTAACTACCCACGAAATTTGGACACAATTCGTGTCCATTTCGTGTCCGTATCGGACACGTATCGTATTGATAGAATAGGTGTTTGTAGAAATACCACATAGGAATTTATTTTCGTATTTTTGAAATGTAATTGCATGGATTTGTAGATCTTGATGTGTGTATCAATTTTTGTGAAGGTGTCCTAGTGTTTCGTGTCCATTTGTGTCCTATTTTTACGCATGGACACGCAGCACGGGCCCGTAGGCCGTGTCCTGCATCACGGGGTCCATTTCTCTGGACACAGGACATGTCGTATCCTGAAATTTTAGGGGAATCTTAGGGCAATGTCTGCCACCAAGCTCCCAAAATTTGGGAACGTCTCGTGGTCTGTACGCGGAGCAATCGAGGTTGCATTGATCGCGCGCTGTCGCGCACGAGCTGTTGTGCGTGTGCACAGGCACGACTGACACGTGAGTCGTGTCGTGTCTGTGTGTCACGTGGACTCGATTAAGTGTGACACAGTCCTAGACCTATCCTAGGTGCACCTCTGGACACGAGCACGTGTCGTGTCGTGTCGTGTCATGTGTCACGTGTTACACGCACGTGCACGCGTGCACGACGAATTGTTCGTGCACTGTCTCGTGTCTGTGATCATGTGTTGTTTGGACACTTGTGTCTAATGTTTTTGGACACGATACTTTAGGTATGACACAAACACATAATTGTTGTTACTTACCAACCATAAACCCATTAGATTAATTGTTATTTCAATGTGTAAATAGGAAATTTCCTGATTCTGATACCTGTTCAGTATCCGAGAGTTAGCTCTCTGTTTTGATATTTCCATTCATGTTGAATGCTATAATTTATGCAATTAAAATGTGTTTTGTTGCTATTACTTATGGGAATAATGTTGGGGTTGTCAGGGATTCATTTTGTTATGAAATTGATCGAGTTATCCTCGAATTCCCATATGACTGATAGGTAGGGCAGTATATTTTTTTTCTAAATTTGATTCTAACTTCTACCCTGTTTTGTGATGATTAAATGGTTAATGGGACTTATCTACATGTTTGATAGGTTTTGTTCAAGTTCACTTGGACTGTGTTAATGAAAGGGATCATAGGAACGGGTTTTGCACATTGGGTTGGGGTTTACTACCAACAGTTTCAAAAATTGAAACCTGAGAATGATTTCTTAGTACACATACCACACATACAAACCGGATTTTGATGTTGTCCAAGAAACTGAGACTTGGTTAATATATAAACCTGAGATTGGGATAGGTTTTGATGTCAAAACAGTGGACTGAAATTGGTTTGATCCCTGAGTTTTTGAAAACTGTGAACTAATAAGTTCACTGAAAGTTGTTTCTTCTAGTGATATCTCACTGATTTGGGGGATTATAATGATATAGGAATTTGGTTTTGATTGCAATGTATTGATGTATATATACACTGTTAGTTCACTGGGTTATGAGAACATGTAGAGTACTGTTATTGATTCCAGATATCACTCACACACACAGTTCACAAACACACAACTGAAATGATGAACACACATCCTCCTTAACCTGTCACTGGAATTCCTGAGACTGCACACAAACATGGAAATATAACTGCTACATATTCCTGTCACTTGAATCCAACATTCACACACACATTGTTGATCACCCACATTTGGTTCACTGTCCTATCCTATCACAAATCACAATACACACACACCCTTACACACACTCATCCTTTCAAACACACACACAAAATCTGAGATTTAGATTGGATTATAGGCTTGAGCCTAATGTTTGATTCAAAACTGAATTTGAGTTCTAGGGTAGAGGTTGTATATTATGTAAGTTGCTTGTTTAATTTCATTGATAGATTGGTTGAACATTGGGTAAAAACTGAGATATGGAGTTCAAGTTTACTGATATTCACTAAAACTGAGAATCACAATTTGACACACACATTTGATTTTGATTTTTCTGATACACTGTTCACTGCTCACACTCTCACATTTCCCTCATTACATTCACACACACATTTATGCATTCTTTATGTGTACACATATATATATATATAGATATTCCTAATCTACATGTATGTGTACTTACATATATATACATGTATTGTGGGTAATAGTTATATTAGCCTATGTGTAATGTGTAGTAGGTTGTGTGGTAGCTTTTTAATTGCCTATTGTATTTGGCCTATTGCCTAGGTATATGGCCCATGGTCCTATGTGCACTAGCTAACTAGACTTATTTTTGACTTGTTGTTCTTGAAATGTGAGTGCTAGCAAGACTAGACTTGGTTGAGTCTAGATTGGACTAGATAGACTAGTTTAGACTTGATGAGCCTAGATTAACTTGTTAGACCTAGTTTGACCATAGTTGACCTAGTTTGACTTCTAGGGTTGACCAGAGTTAACCAAGAGTTGACTTTGGCCTAGATTGACCTAAATTTATGTAGAATGCATTATACTACTTCATTTTACCATTCTGGACTTGTTGTGACTTGTGCTGTTCTAAATAGGAGCCAGACACCACTCCTCGGACAGTACATTTCAGTTAGACACTCAGATACCAGGCGAGTACATTCTCTGATCATTTCATATCCTGTTTAGAATTATTTTCCTGCTTTAAATTACTTTACTTGATACTGTCATGTTGGTCACACGGATTGGTACTATATGGATCTTTTTATGAGATGTTATCCCCCTCGGGAGCATCGGATACTGCATGTTTTGTGCGTTTCACGAATCATCACGTATCTTTATGCTTCCTCTGATTCACGAATCGCTTGTGACATATGTACTCTCATGTTCACAGAGCCATCATGAATTACCTTCACGTATCACTCATTTTATGAGCCATGTGAAGTTTCACGAATCTTAACATAACTTGAACAGATCCTTGTGTATTGATTGGGGATAGGAGAGTAGAAATAGGCATGTGAATATTATCCAAGTAGCTGTAGTCATGAATCACTCTCTTAGCTATAGTCATGAATCTCCTATGCCATTCACATGTTTATATTTTACTCTGACTCACTAGTCACTGTTAGTTCTCTATGTATAGTAGATATTTCTATTACAGTTCTCTCTCTGTTTATATATTGTATTTCTTTAGTTCATGTATCTTACTTTACTGCATGATTATATTTTCTAACCTGCTATGATCTATTGAGATGTACTATACTCGCTCATGTCCTGACTGGACCTGTTGAAAATATTATAGAGGATGAGGAGGAGGCCCTATGTACCACCTATTACGGAGCAGGCTTAGACGACACCTGCGACCTAGTTCCTCTGGAGGACCCAGCTGCAGTACAGGATGCTACTCCCATAGTCTAGGCTAGATAGCTAGGCTTTAGTTTTCTTTCAGCATTGTTATTTGAATTTCAGTTGTTCTTCTGAGATGTTGTATATATTGGAGACTTGTATTGAGCTGGATGTTCTTGAGTTGTTATCTTAGACACTTAGATTTTCTCTCTCTTAATTGTATCACATTGTGGTATCTCTCTATCTACCTTTACTATGCTGTATCTGCCTTAGATGTGATTGAGACTGTTCTGTTATGTCACCTCCATTCGGAGTATATATACTGTTCAGGTACCTTATATTGTTAGATGTTGTAACCTAGGACAGCGTTCTACCGCCGACACTGCGGTGTAGGCTGGGCGTTGTTACGTTCTCGTACCCTTACAGTGGGTGCGGGTCGTGACACGTTTTTAGTGGTGGCCCATGCAGGTCTAGTTTATGTAGTGGTATTCGAACTAGACTATCACTACAGCCTGCAGTAGGATTAGGATATTTTTGGAGGTACTCAATCACATTAGGAAAAATTCTTATTCAGATTCCGTATATCTATATTTTGCTGCTTATTGTCTTCCTTTGAATTTAAACTGTCCTCCCTTGATATTTCGACTCATTCTCAACAATTGTTTCTTTTTGATCTGTGTCTCCAGGATGGTTGAGACAAGATCGCATCGCCAGGGCCAGGGGACGCCGATGAGAGGTCTGCCACCTCTCGTACTCAGCAGCCAGCCCCTGGTACCGCAGCCCCAGTCATGCCAGCTGGGGTAGGCGTTTCAGCATCTTTTGGAGGAGCCCCACCACCTGTGAGGCATGAGCTGAGTCCGGTGATTCCGGATGTACTTCTTCAACAGCAGCAGCCACCTGCAGGGACAGTTGACGCCGTTCAGCTGTTAGCCTTCTTCCGGCAGTACATGGAGGGTGAGCAGACCCAACAGCAGAGGCACACAGCAGAGCTCACACGAGGCATTGAGCTGGCAGTGACCGCAGTAGAGAGAGTCGTAGCTCAGCCAGCGGCAGTCCTACAGCCGCACCAGCCACAGGAGAAGGGCATCCAAGATTTCCAGAAGATGCACCCTAGGGACTTCCGAGGGACAGAGGGGATCTTGTATGCCGATGAGTGGATCGAGCATATGGACGAGATTTTCAGATTGGCTGAGATCCCGACGAGGCTCCAGATAGAGGCGGCAGCCAATATGATACATGATCTGGCCCGTACCTGGTACCAGGCCGACCCGAGGGTTGGCACAGCAGGACAGACTTGGGCAGCATTCAAGAAGCTGTTCAAGGAGAAGTTCTTTCCAGACGCAGTGCTGGGAGCCCTCGAGACCCAGTTCGAGGCCCTAGTTCAGGGGAGCCAGTCCGTGGAGGAGTACGCAGGAGAGTTCTGCCGCCTGAGCAGATTTATGGAGGACTTGTCGGAGGCGACGAAGGCCCGGAGGTTCCGGAAGGGCTTGGTAAAGGAGGTCAAGTCCTACACCAAGAACGCCCGTAGCGCTACCTATGAGGAGATCCTGGTGGACGCTTTAGCTGCAGAGGATGATCTTGAGCTTAGGCTCAAGAGGGGGCGAGACTTCCAGGGAGGCAGTAGTAGCGGAGGACCGGCCAAGAGGCCGTACGTTCAGCATCAGTTTCAGCAGCAGTTCCAGGGTCGGGGCCATCAGCAGGGACAGCAGTAGCCCAGACAGCATCTGGCACCCAGACAGCAGATAGTCAGTTGTCCTTACTGCAAGAAGCCGGAGCATAGATGGGGTGAGTGTAGGAAGAGGCTGGGCAGGAGCCTACTATGTGGAGCAGCGGACCACCAGCTGAGGGAGTGTTCCCAGTACATAGGCAGAGTAGCACAAGGAGCAGCACCAGGAGGAGGAGCCAAGGCTCTGGTAGGTCAGCAGCGGGGACCGTTACAGACACAGTAGTAGAGATTTGTGCAGTATCAGCATCAGGCTGGAGGAGGCCAGCAGGGGCGAGCTTACGCCATGATAGTCGAGGATGCTCAAGCAGTGGGAGAGGTGCTTGCAGGTTCTGTTCTTTTCGATTCCATTCTCACCTTGCCTCATTATATCTATCTTGAAATTCAATTCCATCAGTTCTTATCTGCTTCCTTATTTGTTGATAAGTTTTGATCTGGCATTCTTTTCGATTTGGTTTTCTTCCGAGATAAGTCGTATGGGCTAGGTCGCCTAAGTTATGGGATCTAGAGTCTTCTGTAGTCATGATAGCTAGTATTGTAAGGACATATAGTCAGATTTTGGATGTATTTCTCGTGTGTGCGAATTTAAAGTTTTTGCTGCCAAGCATGCGGCAAAGCAAAAATTTTAAATACCATAATTCTAGAGGTATGTACCTTAGTCGAGGACTCTGTGATTAGCGTAGCCTTGCTCACTAGCATGACGAAGATTCTGAGTATCATGATTTTGGACAGACGCATATGATTATCTGACGGTATGTTTGAGACTTTGATTGTGGGGTATTTGACCTAGAAGACTACTACCATTTTAATTTCGAGGACAAAATTTTTCTAAGGTGGGTAGACTTGTAACACCCAGTTTCTAAAATGAGGATAATTTTAAATTTTTGTATTTTAATTTATTTAATTATGATATTTAAATGATAATATGTTTTTTGGTGATTTTTAATCATTTTAAAACTATTTTAAATCATGACTTATTATTTTGGTGTTTGACTAGTGTAACCTTAGAGCCTAGCCACATGATTAGGATGTTTGACTAGTACATTTTAGCCTAGAGGGTATTTTGGTCATTTTAGGATTTATTTGAATTTATTATGATTTATAGGAATTTGTGTGAATTTAATATTAATTAAATATTATTATGTGTTATGTTAGTCTTGACTAGTTGAGACTTTGTAGACTAACCTAGATCTAACCCTAGTTGGTGACCCTAGTCTAACTCTAGTTAACCTACTTTTAGTCATTAGAAATTAGTTTTAAGGTAGGAAGGATTACTTAAGTGAAATTAGTTCATGACTTATGGCTTAAGTCAATGACTTATGACTTAGCAATTTAAAGCCTAGTGTTTAAGCCATAGGCCCATGAATTAAGCCCAAGACCAATCCTAGCCCACCCATGGCAGCCAACTTAGGGTTTCCCACCCCTATTTAATGCCTCCTTCATTTAGGGTTAGCCTCTCTTGGAAATAGATCTCAGGTTTAGAAAGAGGTAAATCCCCAACTTTAGAAATTCCTAATTAATTCATTTTAGCTCCTTTTTAGTCCTAGTCTTTTGCAATAGGATCTAATTTATGTTTATATACTGATTTTGGAGGAGCACCTAAGTTTGCATGCCATTTGGAGATTTGGAGTTGCCATTTAGAATCCCCTCTTTGAAGCTTGTTCTTGAGTTTTGATACTCAATAGGTAAACCACCTAAACCCTTGTTTCTTCCTAATTTCTTTGCATAATAGGTTAGGTTTTAGGGTTACCTAACTACCCACAAAATTTGGGCATAATTTGTGTCCATTTCGTGTCCGTATCGGACACGTATCGTATTGATAGAATATGTGTTTGTAGAAATGCCACATAGGAATTTACTTTTGTATTTTTGAAATGTAATTGCATGGATTTGTAGATCTTGATGTGTGTATCAATTTTTGTGAAGGTGTCCAAGTGTTTCGTGTTCATTTGTGTCCTAATTTTACGCATGGACACGCAGCACGGGCCCGTAGGCCGTGTCCTGTATCACAGGGTCCATTTCTCTGGACACAGGACACGTCGTGTTCTGAAATTTTGGGGGAATCTTGGGGCAATTTCTGCCACCAAGCTCCCAAAATTTGGGAGCGTCTCGTGGTCTGTGTACGGAGCAATCGAGGTTGCATTGGCCGCACGCTGTCGCACGCGAGCTGCTGTGCGTATGCACAGGCACGACTGACACGTGAGTCGTGTCGTGTCTGTGTGTCACGTGGACTCGATTCAGTATGACACAGTCCTAGACCTATCCTAGGCGCACCTCTGGACACGAGCACGTGTCGTGTCGTGTGTCACGTGTTACACGCGCGTGCACGCGTGCACGACGAATTGTTCGTGTACTGTCTCGTGTCTGTGATCATGTGTTGTTTGGACACTTGTGTCTAATGTTTTTGGACATGATACTTTAGGTATGAAATGAACACATAATTGTTGTTACTTACCAACCATAAACCCATTAGATTAATTGTTATTTCAATGTGTAAATAGGAAATTTCCTGATTCTGATACCTGTTCAGTATCCGAGAGTTAGCTCTCTGTTTTTACATTTTGATTCATGTTGAATGCTATAATTTATGCAATTAAAATGTGTTTTGTTGCTGTTACTTACGGTAATAATGTTGGGGTTGTCAGGGATTCATTTTGTTATGAAATTGATCGAGTTATCCTCGAATTCCCATGTGACTGATAGGTAGGGCAGTATATATTTTTTTTCTGAATTTGATTCCAACTTCTACCCTATTTTGTGATGATTAAATGGTTAATGGGACTTATCTACATGTTTGATAGGTGTTGTTCAAGTTCACTTGGACTGTGTTAATGAAAGGGATCATGGAAACGGGTTTTGCAGATTGGGTTGGGGTTTACTACCAACAGTTTCAGAAATTGAAACCTGAGAAGGATTTCTCAGTACATATACCACACATACAAACTGGATTTTGACGTTGTCCAAGAAACTGAGACTTGGTTAATATATAAACCTGAGATTGGGATAGGTTTTGATGTCAAAACAGTGGACTGAAATTGGTTTGATCCCTGAGTTTTCAAAAACTGTGAACTAATAAGTTCACTGAAACTTGTTTCTTCTAGTGATACCTCACTGATTTGGTGGATTATATTGATATAGGAATTTGGTTTTGATTGGAATGTATTGATGTATATATACACTGTTAGTTCACTGGGTTATGAGAACATGTAGAGTACTGTTATTGATTCCAGATATCACTCACACACACAGTTCACAAACACACAACTAAAATGATGAACACACATCCTCCTTAACCTGTTACTGGAATTCCTGAGACTGCACACAAACCTGGAAATATAACTGCTACATATTCCTGTCACTTGAATCCCACATTCACACACACATTGTTGATCACCCACATTTGGTTCACTGTCCTATCCTCTCACAAATCACAATACACACACACCCTTACACACACTCATCCTTTCAAACACACACACAAAATCTGAGATTTAGATTGGATTATAGGCTTGAGCCTAATGTTTGATTCAAAACTGAATTTGAGTTCTAGGGTAGTGGTTGTATATTATGTAAGTTGCTTGTTTAATTTCATTGATAGATTGGTTGAACATTGGGTAAAAACTGAGATATGGAGTTCAAGTTTACTGATATTCACTAAAACTGAGAATCACAATTTGACACACATTTGATTTTGATTTTTTTGATACACTGTTCACTGCTCACACTCTCACATTTCCCTCATTACATTCACACACACATTTATGCATTCTCTATTTGTACACACACACACACACACACACACACACACACACACACACATATATATATATATATATATATATATATATATATATATATATATATATATATATATATATATATATATATGTTCCTAATCTACATGTATGTGTACTTACATATATATATATATGTATTGTGGGTAATAGTTATATTAGCCTATGTGTAATGTGTAGTAGGTTGTGTGGTAGCTTTTTAATTGCCTATTGTATTTGGCCTATGGCCTAGGTATATGGCCCATGGTCCTATATGCACTAGCTAACTAGACTTGTTTTTGACTTGTTGTTCTTGAGATGTGAGTGCTAGCAAGGCTAGACTTGGTTGAGTCTAGATTGGACTAGATAGACTAGTTTAGACTTGATGAGCCTAGATTAACTTGTTAGACCTAGTTTGACCATAGTTGACCTAGTTTGACTTCTAGGGTTGACCAGATTTGACCAAGAGTTGACTTTGGCCTAGATTGACCTAGATTCATGTAGACTGCATTGTAGTACTTTATTTTACCATTCTGGACTTGTTGTGACTTGTGCTGTTCTAAATAGGAGCCAGCTACCACTCCTCGGACAGTACATTTCAGTTGGACACTCAGATACCAGGCGAGTACATTCTCTGATCATTTCATATCCTGTTTAGAATTATTTTCCTGCTTTAAATTACTTTACTTGATAATGTCACGTTGGTCACACGGATTGGTACTATATGGATCTTTTCATGAGATGTTATCCCCCTCGGGAGCATCGGATACTACATGTTTTGTGCGTTTCACGAATCATCACGTATCTCTATGCTTCCTCTGATTCACGAATCGCTTGTGACACATGTACTCTCATGTTCACAGAGCCATCATGAATCACCATCACGTATCACTCATTTTATGAGCCATGTGAAGTTTTATGAATCTTAACATAACTTGAACAGATCCTTGTGTATTGATTGGGGATGGGGAAGTAGAAATAGGCATGTGAATATTATCCAAGTAGCTGTAGTCATGAATCACTCTCTTAGCTGTAGTCATGAATCTCCTATGCCATTCACATGTTTATATTTTACTCTGACTCACTAGTCACTGTTAGTTCTCTATGTATAGTAGATATTTCTATTACAGTTCTCTCTCTGTTTACATACTGTATTTCTTCAGTTCATGTATCTTACTTTACTGTATGATTATATTTTCTAACCTGCTATGATCTGTTGAGATATACTGTACTCGCTCCTGTCCTGACTGGACCTGTTGAAAATATTATAGAGGATGAGGAGGAGGCCCTATGTACCACCTATTACGGAGCAGGCTTAGACGACACCTGCGACCTGGTTCCTCTGGAGGACCCAGCTGCAGTACAGGATGCTACTCCCATAGTCTAGGCTAGATAGCTAGGCTTTAGTTTTCTTTCAGCATTGTTATTTGACTTTCAGTTGTTCTTCTGAGATGTTATATATATTAGAGACTTGTATTGAGCTGGATGTTCTTGAGTTGTTATCTTAGACACTTAGATTTTCTCTCTCTTAATTGTATCACATTGCGGTTTGATCTCTCTATCTACCTTTACTATGCTGTATCTGCCTTAGATGTGATTGAGACTGTTCTGTTATGTCACCTCCATTTGGAGTGTATATACTGTTCAGGTACCTTATATTGTTAGATGTTGTGACCTAGGACAGCGTTCTACCGCCGACACTACGGCGTAGGCTGGGCGTTGTTACGTTCTCGTGCCCTTACAGTGGGTGCGGGTCGTAACACAAAGTAGCGTAATCATGTGCAATAACGTAACTTGAATGGATCCTTGTGTATTGATTGGGGTAGGGGTAAGTAGAAGTGGTTATGTGGTTAATTCCAAGTAGTGTAATCATGTGCATGCCTGTTATAACCATATGTATAATAGAGTTACCTTAGAATAATCATGTGCAAACCTAACCCGATTATATAACCAACTTGTGCTCTAAATCACTTATATATATTTACTTACAGTCTTACTTTCCATATAAACTGTCTCCTGTTTTCAGATATCTCTCTTACTTTTATATACTTTTCATACAACGTTTCATGTATCTTTTTTTATTGCTTGTTTTATATTTTCTGTCATGATATGAACTGTTTGAGAGATTTGTGCTCATTCCTGTCCTGACTGGACCTGTTGAAAATATTACAAATGATACTGAAGAGTTCTGCCTTACATACTATGGAGCCCACCTAGACAACACTTGTGAGCTGGACCCACAGGAGGATCCAGCTCTAGCTGAGGACATCACCCCTATTGCTTAGGCTAGATAGCTAGGCAGTTTATATTATTTTATTATGTTATTTGTATTTGACATCTGAGTTGTATTATTTGTGGATGTTGAGATGTTAGTGTCGTTTAGACACTTAGACTTATTTTTTGTTTGTATTTCTCTTTTGAGATTTCATATCTATCTTATCGTACTATTTCTATCTTAGAATTGTGATTGAGTTGTACCTTTTGTATTGTCCTCCTATTGGAGAGTATATCTTGTACAGGTACATTTATACTGTGTTAGATGTATGTGACCTAGGACAGAGTTCTACCGCCGACACTGCGGCGTAGGCTGGACGTACCCACTTCTCGTGCCCCTACACTAGGTGCGGGTCGTGACACAAGTAGGGTTTGTAGAGCCTATTCTAGGGTACCCCCAACATCTTACACCTATTTTAGACTAATTTTTGTGGATTAATATGCAAACACATTAATTAAATCTAATTTAAATCAAATCCTATAACCACTTTCCTAATTTGGACCCAATCAAATCTCTTTGAGATACACCTTTGATTTAAACCATCAAATCTCCTCAAATCCCACCAAACCAAATCTAAATTTCTCTCAAGAATCCCACAACCCCTCACATTTATTTTGTGTTGATTATATATGTATGGTTAGAAAAAATCGAGCATCCTACTATTTTTTTTTCTCAATTTTTACACTTTTCTTTCCACCCAACAGAAACCATCACCCCAACCTCCCTAGCACCTTATCTCGACCCTAGGATGCCCCCCTAATACCTCGGCACCTTTTTGAGGAGCGTCAACCCCTAATTTGGTCGATACGAGGCACGAAAGGCACCCAAAGTCGACCGAACTTGTGCTGAATTCATCACAACAAGTTAGTCGACTTGTAAACTAGGTTTCATCTACTTTTTATCGTCCAATTCTTCTCAAACCAAAACTAAAAGTTACCTCTATGTGTCTACTTCAATCTATGATCGCTGGAACACACAGTTCCAAGCGGTTTGTCCGTAGCGTCAATTCAACGACAATGTATCCAAAACTGACGAGATCTGTTACGAGCAATTTTTTTGCCTACCTAAGGTCAGATTTGATTATTCTAATATTTTTATTCAAAAAATAGATATCGAGGGCTTTCGAAATATTAGTTAGATTTTGAGTTCGTTTGCTATTTTTAAAAAAATTTGGCATTTGTAGTAACACCGTAACTCCGAAAATCGTATGTTATTTGTGTCCAAAAGTTCTAATACTTCATAAAACTCTACTAAACTATTTGTTGTGCAAGTTTTAATGTTGAAACCCTTATTTTACCTAATTTATATAAAAAAATTCAGAATGATTTATTTTAATTATTTGTTGTTTCGGGGATCAACTAGTAGGTCAATTGTGATATTAATGTTGTAGTATTGGCATATGACTATTATGCTTGAGTTTCCACCATTAAAATAATATTGTTAGTAATAGTATAAATATATTTATAAATAATTTTATAAATTAAATTATTACTTTATATTAGTCATAAACTATTTCGATAATAAAGTTTGGTTCAAAATCAGTTTAAAAACCAAAGAAAAACAGTTTTCTTCAACCCGAAAACACCGATATGGGGTCCGTTCCGACAAATCGGACAACTTTGTCACATCCCGAGAGCATCGAAAGGTGCGTACAGATGGACGTATGGGGTTTGATGGAACTCGAATTGGTTGCGTGTTCATGACGAATTCGAGACGTATCGGTCAAGGTACACCGTATCGTCCCTATTGCAAAAATGCTAATTACTTTATGCACATTTGTCATATCGTGACGAAACTTTTGCA
Organism: Iris pallida; assembly: GCA_029216955.1. NCBI lineage: Eukaryota > Viridiplantae > Streptophyta > Magnoliopsida > Asparagales > Iridaceae > Iris > Iris pallida. The sequence continues at coordinate 12,989,771 of JANAVB010017599.1, forward strand.
ACTGGACTTGTATCATTTTTTTGGTCCTGTGAGCCAAGTTTGGTTCGATTCTGAGAAGGTCGACCGGAACACTATTTTGGTGAGCCCGCGATCCGACTCAACCGACGATTTTGTGCACCTCTTATCAGAATCCAAATCTGGACATACCCTTGAGTTTGTATCAAAAAACTGAACTCGTAGATATATCATTTGTCGATTTTAGAGACCATAGATTCTTGCACATTTTTTGGTGCAAAGCGGATCCAATGGCGAACATTATGTTGGCCCAAAATTATTATTTTGCCCCTGTGTCCAGAATTGGACTTATCAGTTGTCAAACTTAGACATTTTTTTATGTCAAACACGTTGGTGATGTCTATTTTAGCATTCGAAGACATTTACAGGAGTTTGACTTCTGTGGCTCCCTGAGTGATTGGATTATTTGTTTTACGTGCTACCTCCAAGCAAATATACCGTACCAACTTATACAGTATATTTTATATTCGTGATCTCTACTTCATGTTGTTTCTTTTTCTCTATACTTTTATATTTATGTTACTTTATCATGCTTCTAGTTTACATGCATATTCTTGATTCACGTTATATGTTCATTATATGTTATATTGCTTCCGTGTTCATAGGTGTCTCGTAATAGAGTTGTCTAGTCAAACACTATTGTTTCCCTTGACATGACATAACTTGACTTGACTTGACTTGACTTGCGTAGGACTTGACTTAGGATATTTTATAGATTGTGAGTGCTTACCTTGACTATGATTTATAGGATTATTTATCCTTGATACTAAGAATGGCTACAATCTTAGTTGTGAGTGCTTTCCTTGACTACGATTGAGATACTATAGATTGGGAGTGCTTGCCTTGACTACAGTCTATAGATTTGACCTGTTAGCCATGACTAGTATGGCATGCCAGTGTCTTAGGTTCCTTATGTCTTAGTCTCTTTGCGTCTAGTTGATTCTGTCATGACTATTTCCTTATTTTCCTTGCATATTTTATACTGTTACATTCGGCATATTTTTCTATATCTTGTTATATCCCTCTGAGGACCTGGTGATCTCACCAGGTTTGCTGAACTCGTTTGTAGATTTGATAGAGGATTGATGACTGTTTCTACAGGATTACAGGTATATATTTAGTTAATACCTTTTCATATTCGTCCAATTTTATATTTTATTTTACTTTGACCATGTTGTTGTATAGCCTAGTTTTGCAAGCTGATTTCTTCTTCAGAAGCTTGTTCAAGATAATTGTAATAGAGTCTGGTCCACTTTATTGCATATTGTATGTTTCCTATTACTTGTAGGAATCAGTATGTTAATACCTGACCAACATTGGTATATTTTGTTTATATAAGAGTTTATCTTCAGTGGATTGAGATATAGATAGTTGTTACAACATTGTAGTTTATTTTAGACAGCTTTTACGTATTCGAGCTGGGCTGGAGTCCACTCGATACGTAACTGGCATGTATACGTCTTCTAGTCCTACATATTTTGGGATTGGGGCGTTACATATTTTTTTGGTGGCCCATGAAGGTCGAGTTAGCCATTTCGGTTACGTTACTGTACTGAGCGGGCCTGCGATTATGATTAAACCCTTAGGAATCTCAATCCACAACTACCTTGACAATTTTTTTAGAAAATTTTTCTGCCGTTATTGAACTTCGTATTTGCTCTTGACTATTCATTCTTGCTTTCACGTACCACTGCTTCTAGTCCCTTCCTATTTCGTAGTGACTAATGATCGTGCTTTATAGAATTTATCAGAAAATTTAAGTTATAGTATAAATTAGTTTTTTTACTGAATTTTGGTTGCTTCATAGATATGAGGGGATTAGAGATGGCATATGCCATAGGTAGTGGTAGTAATTTTTACAACTAGTATGCAAGGGTATAAAATTTTATGGTAGCATGTGTTTGATGAAGTAGTGTGACCAAAGGTGGGTAGACGTCCTCAGTATAGAAATAAATATATGACGTACTAGGTTACGCTCTTATGGTAGTCATTTGATCAAGAATAGAGTGATAGTTTTAGTGTAAAGATTGACCCTCTACAAGAAGAACCTAAACATAGCCTAACCCAATCCATTTACTATTATGCCCTATCAGTTGTATAGTTAGGATTAGACATAATAGTAGGTATCGCTTAGCTTGGTCAGATAAAAAGAGACATATATAATTGTGATAATAATAAGGTTAGGAGGACATAGTTAGATGTTTAGATTAGATACATAATTTCTAAGTTTCATAAGCTCTACCTAGATAATCACAACAACCTAAGAGGATCCCTAGTAGGTAAATAAGTTGGCAACCTTTCAAAATTTATGAAGGAGTTAGTGGCCACATATGGTAGAAGAATAATTACTGATAATTGAATTAGTATTAGCTAGCCAGTTATTTCTTTTAGGCTAGAGTGACAATCTTTTAGAGTACGTCCCTTAAATATTTGAAGACCAGACAGATCATTTATTCGATGGTTAAAGAGCCCCTTCTCCCTTATCATTATTGAATTGTTTGATAAATCGAATTTCGAGGACAAAATTCTTTTGAGGTAGTTAGATTGTAAGCACCCTAATTTTTGGAAGTTATTTTTATTTGTTTGATATGATTTTTATTTATTAAACCATATTTTATTTTAATTATGACTAGATGTACTTTTTCGTAGCTTTGATTTTTGAAGTACAATAATTATAAATTTCTCCAAATCTACTAGTACCATCATATTTTAGACGAGTCCGCCTTTATATAATGTCCCATCCAAAATGTTCCCTTATGCTATATTTTTCATGTACAACTTTAGGGTAAAATAGTCATTTTAATCTCTACCGTAAAATTTGATTATTTTTCCAAATAGCAATTAAGAACCAACTCCGTTCCAAATCATTTGAACCAATATATAATTTTGACCCATTTTGAGCCTACTATGCATATGCTAATGGTGTGCCACTCGATTGGGTTTTTATGTGTTATTTAATCTTAAGTGGCACACAAGTCGAAACTATAGACATATTGGACTCAAATCGATCACAAAATTCTACCGACCCAAAACTAGTCCAAGTAGGATTTGTAGAGCCTATTCTAGGGTGCCCTAACCTCTTACACCTACTTTAGATTAATCTTTGTGGATTAATATGCAGCCACATCAATTAAATCTAATTTAAATCAAATCCTATAACCACTTTCCTAATTTGGACCCAGTCAAATCTCTTTGAGATACACCTTTGATTTAAACCATCAAATCTCCTCCAAATCCCACCAAACCAAATCTAAAATATCCCAAATTCTTTAGAGAAAACCGAGTGCCCTCCTATTTCTTTTTTATTTTCGTAGTTTTCTTTCCACCCAATAGAAACCATCACCCCAACCTCTTCCAACCCTTCTACCACCTTCATCTCGACCCTAGGACATCCCTAATACTATAGCACCTTTTTGAGGTGCATCAGCCTTTAATTTGGTCGATACGAGGTACGGAAGGCACCCGAAGTCGACCGAACTTGTGCTGAATTTATCACATGTTAGTCAATTTTTAAACTAGGTTTCATCTAATTTTTATTGTCTGATTCTTCTCAAACCAAAACTAGAAGTTACCCTATGTGTCTACTTCAATCTCTGATCGCTGGATCACAAAATTCCAAGCGGTTTGTCCGTCGCATCGATTCTATAATAAGGTATCCAGAACTGACAAGATCTGTTGCGAGCAGTTTTTTGCCTACCTAAGGTCAGATTTGATCCTTCTAATATTTTTATTCAGAAACTAGACATCAAGGGCTTTCCAATGTCATATCTATTAGTTAGTTTTTGAGTTCGTTTGCTATTTTTAAAAATGTTCGGCATTTGAGTAACACCGTAACTCCGAAAATCCTATGTTATTTGCGTCCAAAAGTTCTAATCATAAAACTCTACTAAACTATTTGTCGTCCAAGGTTTAATGTTGAAACCCTTATTTTAACTAATTTATATAAATTTTTCAGAATAATTATTTTTAATTATTTGTTGTTTCGGGGCTCAACTATTAGGCCAATTATGACATTAATGTCTATTAAGCCAATTGTGATATTAATGTTATAGTATCGGCATGGGACTATTATGCTTGAGTTTCCACCATTAGAATAATATTATTAGTAATTTAAACATATTATAAATATTTTCTAGAAATTAAAATTTTATTTTATATTAGTCATAAACTATTTTGATGATTAAGTTTGGTTAAAAGTCAGTTTAAAAACCAAAGAAAAATAGTTTTCAATAACCCGAAAACACCGATACAAGGTCCATTCCGACAAATCGGACGACTTTGTCGCAACCCAAGAGCATCGAAAGGTGCATACGGACGGACATGTGGGCTTTAATGGAACTCGAATTGGTTGCATGTGCGCGATGAATTCGAGGCGTATCGATCAAGGTATACCGTATCGGCCCCATTGCAAAAACCCTAATTACTTTTGTCACTTCGTGATGAAACTTGTACAACTGGACTCGTATCATTTTTTGGTCCTATGAGCCAAGTTTAGTCCGATTCAAGGAAGATCGACCGGAACGCTATTTTGGCGAGCCCGCGATCCGACTCAACTTACGATTTTGTACACCGCTCATCGAATCCAAATCTGGACATACCTTTGAGTTTGTATCGAAAAACTGAACTCGTAGATATATAATTTGTCGACTTTATAGACCATAAGTTCTGGTACATTTTTTAGTGCAAAGCGATCCAATGGCGGATATTATTTTTGTCTAAAATTACCGTTTTGCCCCTGTGTCCAGAATTGGACATATAGATAGTCAAACTTAGATATTTTTCTTATGTCAAACACGTTGGTGATGTCTATTTCAACATCCGAAGATATTTATAAGAGTTTTGACTTTTGTGGCTCGCTGGGTGATTGGATTGTTTGTTTTACGTGCTACCTCCAAGCAGGTATACCGTGCCAACTTATACCATATATGTTATATGCATGATCTCTACTTCCTATTGTTTCTTTTTCTTTAAACCGTTATATTCATGTTACTTTATCCTGTTTCTAGTTTACGTGCACATTCTTGATTTATGTTATATGTTCATTATCTGTTGTATTGCTTTCGTGTTTATAGGTGTCTCGTGATAGAGTTGTCTAGCCGTACACTACTGTTTCTCCTGACATAACTTGACTTGAAATAGTATGACTTGACTTGCATAGAATTTAACTTAAGATATTTTATAGATTGTGAGTGCTTACCTTGACTACGATCTATAGGATTATTTATCCTTGATACTTGGAATGGCTACAATCTCGGTTGTGGGTGATTGCCTTGACTACGATTGAGATATTATAGATTGTGAGTGCTTGCCTTGACTACAGTCTATAGATTTGACCTGTTAGCCATGACTCCTACTGCATGCAAGTGTCTTAGGTTCCTTATGTCTAGATTCCTTATGTCTTAGTCTCTTTGCATCTAGTTGATTCTTTCATGACTATTTTCTTATCTTCCTTGCATATTTTATACTGTTACATTCGACATTTTTTTTATCTTGCTATGTCCCTCTGAGGACCTGGTGAACTCTCCAAGTTTGCTGAGCTCGTTTATAGATTTGATGGAGGGTTGATGATTGTTTCTCCAGGATTACAGGCATGAATTTAGTTAATACCTTTTTATATTAATCCAATTTTATATTTTATTTTACTTTGACCATGCTACTGTATAGCCTAGTTTTGCAAGCTTGTTTCTTCTTCAGAAGCTTGTTCAAGTTAATTGTTATAGAGTATGGTCCACTTTATTGCATATTGTCTGTTTCCTATTACTTGTAGGAATCGGTATGTTAATGCCTGACCAGCATTAATATATTTAGTTTATACAAGAGTTTATCTTCAGTGGATTGAGATATAGATAGTTGTTATAACATGGTAGTTTATTTTAGACAACTTTTACGTATTCGACCTGGACTGGAGTCCACTCGATACGTAGCTGGCATGTATACATCTCCTAGTCCTACATATTTTGGGACTGGGGCGTTATACTGCAGCTGTATATGGCTGCCATCATAGTTTTGGGAAGAATGAAGCGAATCTCAAAATGAATATGATACATAGCGGATAGCTCCAAATACGTGATGTCATCAGTATATCCCATTTTGGCCAAGATAGAGACAATATTAATGCGATGAAGCTCATAGAAAGGTTGATTCAAGTAACGTGACATGAGCCGACCCTGGGGTCTAGGGTTCGAAGCGCACATCTTGTCCTTGAAAGACTCTAAGTCTAGATCGGCACCAAATTGGACTTTGGTGATGTCGACTAGAGCATCTCGCGTGTTGGAGACCTGGAGCCATTCGCTTAAGTCATCATTATCAAATTTTATTTCAGTTCGACAGACTAAGGAATACACTGTACTATACAATATTGTAGGTTGCAGTAAAACATCCGAACAACATTGTCGTATATCGGATTGAAAATTTCTATAAATTCACGTAGGTAAACGTTTTGGAAAGTCAAGCAATATTCCGAGAATATGTTAAAATTTATGGAATTGCCCATACATATGGGACGTTTGTGAAAGTCATGAAACCAAGCTAGTGAGATTTCTAAGTCTACGAATAATGTAGAATCATAGTCATACTCATCGGATGGTGGAAAAGGACTAAATAGAATTTCAAGAGGCGTGTATGACAGGATTGATGTAGAAGCACCATCTCCTCTTTTCTTTTTCTTATAATATCTAGGAGCCATAAAAAATGACAAGAAAAGAGTAGGAATTACCGAAAAATAGCGACGTAGAGTGCAAGAGAACGTGCCAAAACCCTTAGATCCGAAGTATTAAGGCCTAACACCAAGAGATTTGGGAGAAATAATAGGGTTAGGGTTAGGTTTTTCGGGTGTTTGGGCGGCTACGTTCATGTAGAAGGAGAAGAAGATGGAGTGTTATTAATAGAAAGTAGGCCAGCAGCTGATAGGTCAGTTTTGTCGGCGGGTGACTGAACTCGGCCAGAGTTTGCTCTGAGTTTCGTAAGCTTGTATTTTGAAAATAATTTTTGATTTATGAATTGAAATTATATTAGAACTAATACTCATTTGTATAAATAAAGCTTTATTACTTTAGGTTATCTGTAGGTGCCGGATCGCAGCTAGTGGCGAAGACTAGTACACGACGTCACTTTAGGCTATTTAACATGTATGACAGAAGGGCCCTTTTGGCTTGTACACAAACTAATTCTGAGTTAAAATAAATTATTTGAGTAAAGTCAAAACAATTTCCTAAACATAAAGCATTATGTTTCATAAAATTTAAGAATACCTAACTCGCGACGAATAAAGTTGAATCGGTCTTCAGCTAATAATTTTATGAAAATATCTGCTAACTGATGATTGTGTCAATGAATTCTAAATAAATATCCTCGTGTTGTTGGTGATCACGTAAGAAATGATGATATATTTTGATGTGTTTATTACGTGAGTGACATACAGGGTTCTTTGTCAAATTTATTGTGCTAGTGTTATCACAATAAATAGGAATCCATGTGTAGTGCAGATTTTAGTCTTCTAAAGTTTGCTTTATCCACAAAATCTGTGCACAACACCGGCCTACAGCGATATATTCGGCTTCAGTCGTTGATAATGCAACAGAATTTTGTTCTTGCTAAACCAAGAGACTAGAGCTTTACCTATGAATTAACACGTACTTCTAGTACTTTTACGGTCTACTTTGAATCCAACAAAATCAGTACCAAAATATCTAATTAGGTCAAATGATCTCGTTTTGGGATACCATAGGCCGACAGTAGAAGTACCCTTAAGGTATCGAAAGATATGCTTAACTACGCATAAGTGTGATTCCTTAGGGTTAGCTTGATATCTAGCACATATACAAACACTAAACATAATATCAGGTCGACTAGCAGTTAAATATAATAACTTACTAATCATACCTTGATACTTACGCTGGTCGGCTGGTTTGCCACTTTCATCAATATGAATCTTGGTTGATGTAGCCATAGGAGTCCAGATTGGTTTTGCGTTGTCGATGTCAAACTTCTTCAGCAAGTCCTTCGTATATTTGAATTGATTGATGATGGTTCCTTGAGTGCTTTGTTTGATTTGTAGACCGAGGAAGTAATTCAGCTCTCCCATCATACTCATTTTAAACTCACTCTACATACACTTAGCAAATTCTTGACATAATTGTTCAGTAGTAGAATCGAATATGTTATCACTTACATAAATTTGCACTAACATAATGTTATCATTTGAAGACTTGATAAATATAGTTGTATGAACTCTTCCTTTTGAAAAACATTTTCAAGTAGAAAGGAACTTAGGCCATCATACCAAGCTCGAGGAGCTTATTTGAGTCCATATAGTGCCTTATGTAACTTAAAAACATGATCGAGAAATTTGAAATCTTCAAAACTAGGGGGTTGTTTTACAAAAACTTCTTCTTTTATAAAACCATTCAAAAATAAAAATTTTACGTCCATTTGAAAAAAGTTTAAAATCGTGAAAACGTTCAAATTCACAAAGCATGCATATGGATTCTAATCTATCAACAAGTGCATAAGTCTCATCATAATCAATTCCTTTTTCTTTATTATAACCTTGAGGAACTAGATGAGCTTTGTTGCGTAGAACTTGTCCATCCTTACTAAGTTTATTTCGAAACACCCATTTGGTACCAATTATAGATTGATCAATAGGTTTAGGAACAAGTTTCCAAACTTGGTTTCTTTCAACTGGTTAATTTCCTCTTGTATGGCATAAATCCAAAATTTGTCTAAAAATGCATTTGCTACTGATTTAGGTTCTACTTGAGAAATGAATGCAACATTTGCAGCTATATCTCTGTTTGAAGAACGTGTACCTACCCCCTTTGATACATCACCTATGATAAGAGTCTTTGGATGCTCTGGCATGAATTTCATTTTCATTTGTAGACTCTCCAGATAGTCTTTGTCAGCAATAGCATCTTCAGTTGCCTTGGGTATTTTTCTTGTGTTTTCATCATCGCTGTCACTTGCTATATGACTGTTGAGCACATCAAACGAAACATAAATTGATTCTTCAACTATCATAGACTTCTTATTAAAGACTATATATCCCTTACTCTTGGCAGCTTAACCAAGGAATATTCCTTCGTTTGTCTTAGAGTCGAACTTGCCTAAGTTATCCTTGGTGTTCAGGATAAAACAGTGACATCCAAAAACTTTGAAATAAGAAACCTTTGGAATGCAATTAAACCATAATTCATAAGGTGTCTTCTACGATATAGGTCGAATCAGCCCCTATTCAAAACATGACAAGCTGTACTTATAGTTTTAGCCCAAAAGTATTTTAGAAGATTATACTGGTTTAGCATGACTCTAACCATATCGCTTAGAGTTCTATTCTTCTGCTCCATAACACCATTCTGTTGGAAAGTTCTAGGACAAGAAAATTCAAGAGAAGAGAAGAAATGGTTGAGTGAATGGAATGAAGAATACTCCTCCATTTATAGATTTCTCTGGGATATAACTAGGACAGAGTTCGGTAGTCCAACGTTCAAGGAGCCTATTCTTTAGGGTGACCACAGTAGTGTCCCGTCCTGCTCAGTCAATCGGAGGAATCGAAACGTCAATGGCGTTCGGACGTAGCCTTGCAACGGCTGCTCGAAGACACCGCTCGGTCGAGGCGACCGCTCGCTCAGGTGGGATAGTTTCGGTGAACTTGCCTCATCTTAGCCTTCACATAATAAATCGTATATTTTCAACTTGCACAAGTAGGCTTGATAATAAAAAAGACGAATCCACATAGCTAAAGGGAGTAATCCTGAAGGGTCAAATTGAGTTAGAATATGGAAAGGTCCAACGGTTGGCTTAGAGTTGGTGCACGGCGTACTTTGAAAATGATACTCGATCTTTCGTTCCGTGGCTTGGGAGAAGAAAAAGTTGGTCTTCGACACAAACTATGAATTAACCTAAGTCATAGGCGTCGCCCGCGTAAATGCTCGATAAAGCATGCACGCTTCCACGATGCAAGGCTTGACATAGCCTTTGCTCATCCTTTGGGTTAAGTTGTAGGCTTGATTAAGTTAGGCAAAGTGATGGTGGTGAACCTAAGTCATTCCAAGCACGGTCCTATGAGTTCTACGACTGGGTACAATCATATAGTCTCACGATCGTAAGGCCCGTCATATAGAGTATGACTTGGGCAGTGGTGTCACATAGAGTTTCAAGTTGGTTTAAGACGATGTCACGGACTTAGTGTTTTAAGGCACGGGCCACGGTTGATTCATTGAGTTTGGAAAATGCTTCAAATAGTTATTCTTGAGTTGGCTGAAATGATAGGGCAAGAAAAAAGAATGCTCGCGACTGGTTCGTCGAGGCAAGAAAGAAGAATGCTCGCGACTACGGGTCGTCGAGGCGGTCTCAGATTTGAGAAGTATTAAACTTGGCCCTGAAAGAGATGGTAACACTAGAGGTAGAATGACTGTGTGAGACGTCAGTTTGAGTCGAGTCTTGCATGGTCATGGACAACTTGTCGACAAGGTAGAGTTTTCTTGAACGGTGACCCAAGCGAACGGGGGACCGGTTCTTGAGAAGCAGGATTAGCAGTGCTGGATGACCGCACAAGTTAGCACAGAGTCTTGCAGCGGAGCTCGCTACTCGCACTGGCAAGGGCAGCCGCCTAACAAGCTAAAGGAGTCCAAGATGGCTCTGGGAGTCAGTGACCAAATTCATATAGATGAGTCGACATGGTGGCAAAACGTATGTGTGCCTAAGGATTGAGTTGAGTTGAATGTGTGTGTACAGTTAGAACACAATATTGGGCCTAAGATTTGGTTGCAACGTAGGCGACGTGCTTCGGCACGAGATGTGGCGTCAAGTCTTAAGTTGTTGTCGGCATATAAGTTGCATAGTTATGATTGAGTTGTATTGAGTTTAAGTCAAGAAATACCGCAAGGCAAAGTCGGTCGGGTGACACTTAGCCACAAGTCTTGATTTGGGTCAGTTGGTGATCAAAGTAGCATGGACCGCGAGGCGGCGATGTGGTTTAGTCTTACTGAAATGCGAGGCACGACCTCAATATGGGTTTTGTAGCACGGTCACATGGAAAAGGAGTCTATTGTGCAGTTGCGTCTCTGATTTTGGACCGTAAGGCAAACACAACTTGATAGGTTAACGTTGATGTTGCAAGCACAAAATGGTCTTGAGACACAAAATAGGCCAAGACGTCTGTCCTAAAATCGATCCTAAGGAAAGAGTAGAAAGACAATCATAAAAGGGACTATGTTAGACACAAAGTAAATTAACGTGTTAGTTTTGTATGGGTGGGCGAGGAGCTCATTCCACTAGTACAGTTGAGTACTGACACCCACATAGTTTTCATGTGCAGGCACAAGTTGAAGCTCGTGGTGCGGAGCTCGCTTGCATGCGTCGAGGTACGGAGTTCCTTGGCGATTCGAAACGTGCTGCCGCATGGAGTCAAGACTTATACGGGACATAATGTATGGACGTTGCCTTCCAAAGCTTTCGCTGGTTCCAGACTTGTATTGAGAGATGAGAGAGAGCTGAGTGACTTGTAATGTGATATGAGTGAGCTTGAGAGACTTGTAATCTTGGCCTTGCGCCCCATTGTAACCTTTGTTTCAATATCAATAAAAATAGTATTTTGTAATGACTTGTGTTTGCTTTCTAAATTCTGCTGCTATTATTCAATGTCTCTGCATGGGACTTCTGTGCGACGACCCCGTCGCAGCCGCTGAAATCGGCCGTTATGGAACCCGCCTTGCACGAGCACAATCCAGGCTCGTGCGGCATCATGCCTTCGCGAGGACGATCGCTCCTACGGGAGCGGGGCGTGACATAAATGGTATCAGAGCACGGCTTTATGCCCTTGGACTATCGATTGAATTCTTTAACTCCGTTGTTTTCGCAAACTCTGAAATTTTGCTTCCGCAAAGTTGATATCGTTGGTGCGCTCTCTCTCAAATGTCCCATGGATGTCCATATAATAAGTCTATCTATTTTGCAAAACATAGGAGAACAGTTTTTGACAAGAAACAAAAAGATGGTTCGCGTAAGCACGATTGGCTAAGTCGGACTGGGCATATACACCAAAGTTGCGTTGACCTTAGAAAAGTCAAGTGCAGGAATTGAATAGTATCGAGCAAGAATGAGTTGAACTCGATTGAGTAAAGTGAGATGACTATCGATAAGGGTACTATCGAGCGACGATAATGTCGATACGACATAGATGAGCGTGCTTGGATTTTGAGGAATGGTTCGAACGGGATCCGAAGAAGTCGATTTTGATTCGAATGACAGGTTTGAGAATTTGTTGAATGACTTCATCTCTAAGTGGTGTATGTGATATCTTCAGGGATGTCGATCGATCGATTGAGGATGAGAGGTGAGCATCACGTTATGCAAAGCCTTAGATTGAGTGTTGTTGAACAAGATGTAGTCTTAAAGATTTGACGATGTGTGATTCGAACAACCTAGAAATTGATGCGCACGGAACGTGCTCGAGATTGAGGATTATAAAAGTATGAAACGCGAAAATGAGCGAGTAGATGTAATCGAATCGAGGAAAAAGTTAAGGTGTAGCGAAATGATGACTTGATCGAAGAAATTGATACGGATCGTAGATGAAAAGTTAGCACGACAGATAGATAGCGTGCATGAAAAGTTGAATTTTGAAGTTACGCAATGACTCTAAGGATTGAATTGAATGTTGCTCGATGATTTGAGTTAGCAAGGAATGATGCGAATTGAGAAAATACGTTGGTCGATGACTTAAGATAAATGGATAAACAATACGTAAAATTGGTTTGAGGAAATTGAGGTTGTGAATGATTCGAGGGATAATGATTGAACTTGAACTTGAATGTCGAGAAGATTATCCAGTCGGATGATAGCAGCATTCACACGATTCAAAATTGGTTGCAAAGGAAGATCGTCAATTTACGGATATCGTCGATGGTATTGAGGCATATCAAAGATCGATATGCGATAACTCGAGGGTACTCTGACTTGGCGAATGACGATTATGCAAGTGTTATTGTTCGATTGGATGCTATACTTAGGATTTTTGATTGAGATGAATGTTGGATGAAAATGATCGTGTCTTGATGGTTATGTTGATAGCCACAACGTCGACGATCTTGTCTTGCGCGAGTGCAACTCTAGCCTCGCACATGCGTTGCGTCGGATTTGGGGCGATTGTTCCACGTGAGCGCTGACATGGTAATTCATGTCGCGGAAATGATCGAACTCGGAAAATCAGGATGCGACAACTTTGATTGTTTCGACTTGTCAATTTGATGCGAAAGAAAATTTGAGGATGTTAGGACGTGCGATTGATGAATGAAATAAACTTGAGGATTGAGTAGGTCCAATCCGTGCATCGAGAATGAATTAGTCTAGACTCGAACAAAAGTTACGTTCCGATGAGGATGATCATCCTGCGGGAGCGTGCATGGTGATTCATGCCCACCGTAGATAATCTGACTCGCGTGAGATCGGGGCGCAACATATTGTAGAGCTAGACGACCTCGTGATCGAATACGTGAATTGGGATGAATGACTTAGAGAATATAAAATATGAATTATGGTTTAGCGATGAATTATGTCGTAGCGTACTTGAATTGGAAGGATTGATAGGTATATTATGTTGAACGTGTTCGAAGAAATAGACTATACAAAATGGCTTGATGAACGAAGTGATATTGATATATCAAAGAATTGGTTGAAACGTGAGTTATCGTAGGATGTCTTTGCTGAATGACTCATACTCCGTGCGACGAATATTGGGATGTGTGTAGGAAATCTATGCTCGAAGTTTAGAAATCGGAGTGATGCGATCTTGGGTAGAAAAATCCCATACTATCAACTTGGTTTGACCTTAGGATGGGGTCAGTGTTGATATCGTTGTTTGGGAACTACGATTCCAATACTTACGGAAAGACATAGCCTAGCGGTTAGGCAGACGTCCGAGTGCGAAGTGGTAGGATTTGTGGAGGCTCCGCTCATGAGGCTCGGTTGACATGCACGTATATCAGGGACGCCCGAATATGTGCACGATCCGACTCGAGTGGTGATGGCGGATTCTCTATCACAAGGCTTGGCTGAAATGCATGTATTTTAGGGACGCCTGGAATATGTGCACGATCCAACTAAGTGATACGTTGAATCAAGTGATACTTGAGGAACGGGAAAGTGTCGAGGATTTTGAGATCGTGAGTCTTGAAGAAAGGATTAAGTGTAGCACAAGCGTGGCTCGAATTTGAGAAATACCTAGGAGAAATGTGCGCGAGAGTCGTTGAATGTCGAGTGATAAGTCAATAAGTAAGTACTCAGTTAGTTTTGAGGATGAAACTTTTTCTGAGTGGTGTTTGATGTAGTGTCCCGTCCCTCTCAGTCAATCGGAGGAATCGAAACGCCAACGATGTTCGGACTTAGCCTTGCAACGGCTACTCGAAGACACCGTTCGGTCGAGGCGACCGCTCGCTCAGGTGGGATAGTTTTGGTAAACTTGCCTCATCTTAGCCTTCACATAATAAATCGCATATTTTCAACTTGCACAAGTAGGCTTGATAATAAAAGAGACGAATCCACATAGCTAAAAGGAGTAATCCCGAAGGGTCAAATTGAGTTAGAATATGGAAAGGTCCAACGGTTGGCTTAGAGTTGGTGCACGGCGTGCTTTGAAAATGACACTCGGTCCTTCGTTCTGTGGCTTGGGAGAAAGAAAAGTTGGTCTTCGACACAAACTATGAATTAGCCTAAGTCATAGGCGACGTCCGCGTAAATGCTCGATAAAGCATGCACGCTTCCAAGATGCAAGGCTTGACATAGCCTTTGCTCATCCTTTCGGTTAAGTTGTAGGCTTGATTAAGTTAGGCAAAGTGATGGTGGTTGACCTATGTCATTCCAAGCACGGTCCTATGAGTTCTACGACTGGGTACAACCATATAGTCTTACGATCGTAAGGCCCGTCATATAGAGTATGACTTGGACGGTGGTGTCACATAGAGTTTCAAGTTGGTTTAAGACGATGTCATGGACTTAGCATTTTAAGGCAGGGGCCACGGTTGATTTATTGAGTTTGGGAAGTGCTTCAAATAGTTATTCTTGAGTTTGGTGAAATGATAGGACAAGAAAGAAGAATGCTCGCGACTGGGTCGTCGAGGCAAGAAAGAAGAATGCTCGCAACTACGGGTCGTTGAGGCGGTCTCAGATTTGAGAAGTATTGAACTTGGCCCTGAAAGAGATGGTAACACTAGAGGTAGAATGACTGTGTGAGACGTCAGTTTGAGTCGAGTCTTGCATGGTCCTGGAAAACTTATCGACAAGGTCAATTTTCCTCGAACGGTGACCCAAGCGAACGGAGGGCCGGTTCTTGAGAAGCAGGATTAGCAGTGCTGGATGACCGCACAAGTTAGCGCAGAGTCTTGCAGTGGAGCTCGCTACTCGCGCTGGCAAGGGCGGCCGCCTAACAAGCTAAAGGAGTCCAAGATGGCTCTGGGAGTCAGTGACCAAATTCATATAGATGAGTCGGCATGGCGGCAAACCGCATGTGTGCCTAAGGATTAAGTTGAGTTGAATGTGTGTGTACAGTTAGAACACAATGTTGGGCCTAAGATTTGGTTGCAACGTAGGCGACGTGCTTCGGCACGAGATGTGGCGTCAAGTCTTAAGTTATTGTCGGCATAAAAGTTGCATAGTTATGATTGAGTTGTCTTGAGTTTAAGTCAAGAAATGCCGCAAGGCAAAGTCGGTCGGGTGACACTTAGCTACAAGTCTTGATTTGGGTCAGTTGGTGATCAAAGTAGCACGGGCCGCGAGGCGACGATGTGGTTTAGTCTTACTGAAATGCGAGGCACGGCCTCAACATGGGTTTTGTAGCACGGTCACATGGAAAAGGAGTCTATCGTGTAGTTGCGTCTCTGATTTTGGGCCGTAAGGCAAACACGACTTGATAGGTTAACGTTGATGTTGCAAGCACAAAATGGTCTTGAGACACAAAATAGGCCAAGACGTCTGTCCTAAAACCGATCCTAAGGAAAGAGTAGAAAGACAATCATAAAAGGGACTATGTTACACACAAAGTAAATTAACGTGTTGGTTTTGTATGGGTGGGCGAGGAGCTCATTCCACCAGTACAGTTGAGTACTGACACCCACATAGTTTTCATGTGCAGGCACAAGTAGAAACTCGTGGCGCGGAGCTCGCTTGGATGCGTCGAGGTACGGAGTTCCTTGGCGATTCGAAGCGTGCGGCCGCATGGAGTCAAGACTTATACGGGACATAATGTATGGACGTCGCCTTCCGAAGCTTCCGCTGGTTCCAGACTTGTATTGAGAGATGAGAGAGAGCTGAGTGACTTGTAATGTGAGATGAGTGAGCTTGAGAGACTTGTAATCTTGGCCTTGTGCCCCATTGTAACCTTTGTTTCAATATCAATAAAAAGAGTGTTTTGCAATGACTTGTGTTTGCTTTCTAAATTTCGCTGCTATTATTCAATGTCTCTGCATGGGACTTCTTTGCGACGACCCCGTTTCAGCCGCTGAAATCGGCCGTTATGGAACCCGCCTTGCACGAGCACAATCCAGGCTCGTGCGGCATCACGCCTTAGCGAGGACGATCGCTCCTACGGGAGCGGGGCGTGACAACCACTTCCCTCGGGAACTGGGTCAAGGGACTGAGTTCTGTCCGAGTTCGACCAGAACTCAGTCCAAGTTTGATTGCCTTGCATCATGCTGGGTCAATGAAGAATTTGATGGGTTTTGGGCTCTTTTAGATAAGTGGGCTGGATTTTGTATATGTGGACTATTTAGATATGGATTGGAGGATTAATTTGATGTAGACTTGATAGCTAAGCCATGTTCCAATCTCATCTGATGTATATTTATTCCTAGACTCAATAAAATAGAAAATACAAAATAAATGATAAAAAATTATCTTGAGCAACTTTTGAATCTGGCGAAGACTTGATCAGTTGTCAACATAAAGTATGATTATCGTTTGTACCGGCAGCAGTATATTATTTGTTGTATCATAATTAGAGTCGAAGTCGGTTATCAAAATTAGGTATGACCATGACCAATGGGCCAACATGTATATGGATCAGTAGCACTTGATGTCAGACAGATATAGTTTACTTATGTTTCCATTATATGTAACAAAACTATGTTTTAATGGAGAGTTGGAACTTATTCATTTACTTTGAATTTTGAAACTTTCTCATTTAAGGTGAACATGTGAACAAGAAACATAACCACTAATTTTTTCTAACATGAAAACTATGTTCATTTATTTTGACAACTAGTTTTTTTATCCCGGCGGAAACATATGAACAAGCTAATCATCCATCATTCTTATTTTTCTTAAGCAGAAATATATGACCAAGACACAACCACTATTTTTTTTTGTCATAGATAACTTTGAGAAGAACTTGATAACGAGAGAATTCCATATTACCTGGTTATTTACAATCCAAAAACCAAGAAATAATTTGATATAGGCCTTTTATATCAATTTGTTTAGTAGGTCACTTTCTGAAATTTGTAATAGGAACGATCAGGAGAATATAGGTATGGAAGCAGAATTCTTCTTTTACTAGGACATGCCCTCTCAAAAGAAGATAAAAGGACCCATATGACAAAAACGTCAGTATACAAATTAAGTTCTTTGATAATATGCATATCAGATGTCCTTATATGCTCTGTTGCCAACTTTACAATCAGAAGACTGTGATATGAAGCCTGAGGTATACATAGGATCACATTTAAGTTCACATTCCTTCTATTCTCATCGCCCACCTATGCTATGAAGGAAAATTTTAAAGAACATGTTTTTTACTTGATACCCAATAGATAATTTTATCTTGATACCCAATAGATAATTTTATCTCCTAAAAATTATCAATTTTTTTATTACCTTTGCTCAATTATTCTTGATATTCATATTTTTATATAATTAAGATATAATCTATATTATAATATTGCTATGATGACATTCCAAAGGAAACACCTGATGCTGATGCTAATAAGGAAATACTTGATATTCATCTTATTGCTTGCTAGTCTGCTGGATTCAAGTTGAACTTGGCCCTTGATGGCTTCTTTTGAAGATCACCTATCCCAAG
Organism: Iris pallida; assembly: GCA_029216955.1. NCBI lineage: Eukaryota > Viridiplantae > Streptophyta > Magnoliopsida > Asparagales > Iridaceae > Iris > Iris pallida. Next base: position 13,007,862 of record JANAVB010017599.1, read on the forward strand.
ATTTAATATTATTGATTACTTGACCGATGCTCATATCCTCGCATACTGATCTAAGCAGTTGCATAAGTTGATTTAAAGTTTTATATTATAATCTTAGATTTATACTATTGTCTATCCATATATTTCAGCTAACTAATCTCTTAAGAGTACACAATCCGGAGTAGGTATATATATATATATATCACTTGCTTTAAATATTTTGGAGAGTACACTATCCAACAATGGAAACCATTCGTCTACACTATTTATTATGGAGACTACTGTCAATAATGTCAATCATATATTACATGGCGATGCCTTTTTACCTTCTCTTGGATGCTTGAATTTAAAGTAAAAGAGAGGTCGTTCTACTGTTTCAACACATTCCTTGACTTCTTCACGAAAGTAGCAGTTATTATCCTACTATATATATATATATATATATATATATATATATATATATATATTTTTTCACGAAAGTAGCAGTTATATATATATATATATATATATATATATATATATATATATATATATATTTTCACGAAAGTAGCAGTTATATATATATATATATATATATATATATATATATATATATATATATATATATATATATATTACTTGCTTTAAAGATTTTGGAGAGTACACTATCCAACAATGGAAACCATTCGTCTACACTATTTATCATGGAGACTACTGTCAATAATGTTAATCATATATTACATGTCGATGCCTCTTTACCTTCTTTTGGATGCTTGAATTTAAAGTAAAAGAGAGGTCGTTCTACTGTTTCAAGTAGCAGTTATTATCCTACTATCTGAACATTTAGTTACATTCAATCTATCATGCAGGAGTTGGTCTTCGCCTTTTGTAAGTTTTTCCAACAACGCAGACTAATTGGTTTAATGTTGTCTTTATAGTATATTGTGTTGGTGTCTTTTGCCTTTGGACTAGAAAAGATAGTCCCACATCGGCTACACCAAATGATGAGTATATCAATATAATGCATTGCTTGTGTTGAGGTGTGCACATGATGTGTAGTGGGGCACAAGTTTGTGCCATGTGGGAATATTTTCCTAGAAGGAAAAATGATTAAATCCAACAAGGATGCAAGTTGATTTTTGTTGTGTGGACTCGGACTCGGACACGGACTCCAGGATGTCTTGTGCATGCACGGGAGTGTTCGGGGGGTAGGCGTGGACTGGCACACTTCTATGCTGATTGTGGGATGATCTAAAATATCAAACTCTATTTTTGAGTATTGGTATTTTAGTCCCACATCGGATAGGAGAAGAGGTGAACTCTCAACTCCGCTCTATAAATAGAGCCCCTTGGCCTCCTTTGAAAGATGCACCAAGAAGAGAGTTAAGGGAGTCTGTAAAGTCCAGGAAGCCCGTTCAAGTCTCAAATATTGACTTACGAGCGTTCCAGAAGTTCTTCGTGAACTTGCTGGTTCCTGGGAGCAGATCGTGTTGGGGCGAATCTTGCTTCTCTCATCGATACCAGCTTTAACAAGTTGGAGAAATTCGACGGAGAACATTTCCAAATCTGGAAGAGGAAGGTCACCCTTAATCTTCAACTCGTGGACGTAGACCATGTGTTGATTGAGGATGAACCGACAATTCCAGAAGGAGGAACTGCCGATGCTATTGCTGCTGCACTCGTCAAGCAGAGCAAATAGAAGAGAGAAAACAACATATGTAAACTGCTGATTCTCAATTCTATAGAAGACTCTCTGGCAGAGTCATATTCTAAGAAGGTGAAGGCCAAAGAGATCCGGGATTCTTTGGGTATGCTATATGAAGATGATGAGAATAGGTCCAAAATCTTCATCGTCGAGAAGTACCACAAGTGGCTCTTCGAAGACGAGATGACGATGCTACTTCAAGTGAAGGAATTCCTGAAGTTGCGCCAGAAGTTAGATGACGAGAAGATGCCCCTCGTCGACAAGTTTGTCGTTGGAGGGATAGTCTCGAAACTTCCTGTTGGTTGGAGCAACTTCTATGCTAGAATGCATCGGAAGAAGCTGGACATTAGCTTGGAAGATCTTCTACAAGAGATCCACGTTGAGGACGAAATGCGATCTCAACAGAAGATGGACTCTCTGTCCAAACAACTGGCTAAGGCCAACTTGGTGCAGACAAGAGAGTTCAAGGGGAAGCATGTGGCTTCTCATCACAAGAAGAATGACTCCACTAATCTAAAAGTGAACGGTCCTTCGTTTAAGCAACAGAAGTCCAAGTCCCACGTGACTTGCTTCAACTGTGATAAGAATGGCCACTACATTGGTGAATACAAATCCAAGCCCAAACCAAAATAGCAGGTATAGCTAAACTTGGTTATTTTGATTACTTAACTTGGTTGCTATTGTTGCACAGGTTGAGTTATCTAGCGTGGTAGCTAACTAGTGGTCTGACACTAGTACATCTGACCACGTGTGCTCCCAAAGGAGCTAGCTGCTCACTAAGGACGAGTCATGTTATGACGAATGTCTCGATGGCGAACATATATCTAGCAGAAGTTCTGAAGATCGAGACAGTAGTTATTAACCACCGACAAGGATACTGGAATGTGTGTTGCACGTACCAGAGATTTTTCGGCGATCTGATCTCAGAAAGTCTGTTATCTGATACAGACTTGAAAGATGGACATTCGTACTAGCCAGATGGTAATTTTTTGGCGAGGAGCATGCTTCGAAAAGATGTTCGGTGCTGAAGGAATGTTTGAACTTCTGCTGATGGTTGAGTGGACTGAGAGTTATTCTATGACAGAAGTAGACTCAAGCTGTCCTACCGGGACCTTATCTTAGGAATGTGGGGGTAAGGAGGTAGAGGAGTTTAAGGTCTGTGCAGATACAAGACAGTTGGGAAGCTGCTCAGACGATTGAACTAAAGTACTGATCATATGGAGTTAGTACACTCAGATATCTGTGACTTTTATCAATTCTCCATAGAGGCCGGTTCGAAGTGTTTCTCGAAGTGCACGTTCGTATGACTTCTCAAGTAGAAGGATGCAGCATTCGAGTAGTTCAGAGACTTCAGGGCTGAAGCTGAACGTTAAACCGATCTACAACTACTCAGAAGTGATCGAGATGTAGAGTATAGGTCTTATGAATTCGCATCGTTCTGCAAAGAATTTGGAATCATCAATGAGATTACTGCTCCGTATTCTCCTCAATCTAACGGGATAGCGGAGAGGAAGAACAGAACGTTGACAAAAATGATGAACTCAATGCCGCGTGTCTTCCTAAATGCTACTGGGGAGAAGCTACATTGACGGTCACTTTTATTCTAAATAGAGTACCATATGCAACTTCGGATGTAACTCCTCATGAACTCTGGTTCAATGTCAGACCAAACTTGAATGTCATTCGAGTGTGGGAGTGTCTAGCGTATGTGAAGCTCCCAGATCTGAAGATTCAGAATCTAGGGACAAGGACTACGAAGGCGATTTTCTTGGGGTATGCCGAGAAGAGTGATGCTAGGGGATTTCTTGATATTGAGTCAAATCATATCATCGAATCTCGCGATGCTGAATAATTTGAAGACAAGTTTGCAAAAGACAAAAATATTATTCTTTCGGACATTCCGGAAAATGATGTAGGTGCAAATGAGACTGAAATCTCATATGGGCCAGTAGTCCAAGAAGAAGCTGTTGTTGATGAAACAACTCTTGTACCAGAACTCGCAGAGCCGTCAGCTAAGCGAGCGAGGAGATCGAAAGATTTCGGAGATGACTTTGTCACCTATCATGTGGAAGCAGATCCGCTTACCTATGATGAAACGATGAAGACCAGAGATGCTATCTTCTGGAAGGAGGCAGTGAATGACGAGTTTGACTCTATCACCTCTAATAACACATGGGTGTTGGTAGATCTACCTGAAGGAGAAAAGCCCATCGGATGTAAATGGATCTTCAAGAAGAAGATGAAGGCAGATGGAACTATTGACAAGTTCAAGGCCAGGCTGGTAGCCAAGGGATTTTCTCAGAAACAGGGGATAGACTACTTTGACATGTACGCTCTAGTAGCTCGGATGACCACCATCAGGATGTTAATCGCTCTAGCAGCTATACATAAGTTGGTGATACATCAGATAGATGTAAAGACAGCATTCCTGAATGGGGAGCTGACCGAAGAGATTTACATGCAACAGCCAGATGGATTTGTCGTCAAAGGTCTTGAAGACAAAGGCTGCAAGTTGGTAAAATCATTGTATGGTTTGAAGCAAGCTCCCAAGATGTGGCATGAGAAGTTTGACAAAGTTATTAGGTCAAACGGCTACAGAGTCAGCGAGACGGACAAATGTGTTTACACAAAGTTCGCTGATGGAAGAGGAGTCATCGTTTGTCTGTACGTGGACGACATGCTAATCCTAGGTACGGATATAGGCTGTTTCACAGAGATAAAGAAGTTCCTCTCAACCAAGTTCAGTATGAAGGACTTAGGGGATGCAGATGTCATCTTGGGCATAAAGATCATCCGGACAGACACTGGAGTAGCGCTGTCACAATCTCACTACATTGAAAAGATGCTCACACGCTATGGGTATAAGGATCTTCCAGGGATCGATACGCCATACAGGTGTGATCAGAAGCTGAAGCCAAACTCGAGGGAAAGCGTCAGGCAGCTGGAGTATTCTAGCATTATCGGATGTTTGATGTACGCAACCACTGCCATAAGGCCTGACATAGCTTTTGCCGTGGGAATGCTGAGTCGGTTCACAAGCAACCCAGGGGTTGAGCACTGGAAAGCTGTGAAGCGGGTGATGAGATATCTCAAGAAGACTCAGACATATGCACTGCACTACAACGGGTATCCGACAGTAGTGGAAGGCTTCAGTAATACTAGCTGGTGTTCAGAGGTGGAAAGCGAGAGATCCACAGGTGGATATGTCTTTTCCTTGGGTGGAGCTGCTATATCGTGGAAGTCGAAGAAGCAGACTATACTCTCTCGTTCCTCCATGGAATCTGAATTCTATGCACTCGAAACTGCAGCAGATGAAGCATAATGGCTTCGGGAGCTCATGTATGATCTTCCAGTGGTTGGGGCTCAGATACCGGCGATACCGATAGACTGTGACAACCAGGCGACTGCGGCAGTGGCATCAAATGACCTCTTCAACGGGAAGAAGAGGACTGTGCGATTGAAGCACAGGGCAGTACATGATCTTATCAAAAGAGGTGTAATTGCAGTGGTTGATGTTCGGAGTCAGGAGAACCTGGCAGATCCGTTCACAAAGGGCCTCAAGCGCCAGTTGGTCGATGACACAGTTTGTAAAATGGGCTTGAAGGCATTCTGATAGTGTGTCTTTGTAATCCTACCATAAAGTTTTATGCTATTAGTTCAAAGAGAAATCTACTAGGCATCTAACTTTTGGTTCAAAGGAGGATCACTAACTGGGAAACTATCAGGTAATAGTGGGTACTTATTCTCTGGAACATGGAAGGGATACGGACCCATAACCACTGTTGTCTACTATATATTTTTTGCGGAAAAAACAGATCCTGTGGAAGGTTGGCTTAAACGCCTTAATGAGTTCTCTGGCAGAGTGAATGCCTGGTGTGCTTTACAGGAAGCACGGTAGAGTAGCACTACAAGGAGTGAAACTCCATGCTATAGTAGGGTGACTCCACCATGAGGTTCCCAGGTAGGGGTAATGCCTCGGCTTTGCAAGCCAAGTCATAGCGCGTAGCACCGCAAATAGGCAGGTAGCCTAATGTTGTATGACGTAATTAAAGAGTTGTAGATAGCACTACAAAGGGGAGGATGGCCCCATGTTACAGTGGCACGACACCACGATAAGGTACCCAGGTAGGGGTAAAGCTTCGGCATTGCAAGCCATGTCGTTGCGACGTAACACCGCAAGGAAGCCTTAGGCTTCATGCTGAGTAGATTGGCACTACAAAGAGGCTGAGACCTCATGCTACAGTAGTATGACACTACGATGAGGTTCCCAGGTAGGGGTAATACCTCGGATTCAGGCCATGTCATAGCGGCGTAGCACCGTAAGGAAGCGCAAGGCTTCATGCCATATCTCTTTAATAAAGAACTCACCTATAGTGTATGGACAGAGATATCAGGCCGTCTCTTGAGGGTAAACTTGTAGACGTCCAAAAATTATACGCTGAAACCAGGCTGGCACAAGGCCTTCAATGTGCAGCCAGAAGCACAGTTGATGTCATTATGTGAGTAAGAAGAATTGCAGTTATGGTGCAGAATTCAAGGCTTAGTCCATTCTTGTATCATGCTGTTATTTAACCTATGCGGTAAGATTCAAGTCGTAACGGCATCTCTCCTAATGTATGATGGGCAGTCATTGTGGGGAACGCTCAACCCATATATTGAGATATGTGGGGGATTGTTGGTGTTTTTTGCCTTTGGACTAGAAAAGATAGTCCCATATCGGCTACACCAAATGATGAGTATCTCAATATAATGCATTGCTTGTGTTGAGGTGTGCACATGATGTGTAGTGGGGCACAAGTTTGTGCCATGTGGGAATATTTTCTTAGAAGGAAAAAGGATTAAATCCAACAAGGATGCAAGTTGATTTTTGTTGTGCGGACTCGGACTCGGACACGGACTCCAGGATGTCTTGTGCATGCACGGAAGTGTTCGGGGGGTAGGCGTGGACTGGCACACTTCTATGCTGATTGTGGGATGATCTAAAATATCAAACTCTATTTTTGAGTATTGGTATTTTAGTCCCACATCGGATAGGAGAAGAGGTGAACTCTCAACTCCACTCTATAAATAGATCCCCTTGGCCTCCTTTGAAAGATGCACCAAGAAGAGAGTTAAGGGAGTCTGTAAAGTCCAGGAAGCCCGTTCAAGTCTCAAATATTGACTTACGAGCGTTCCAGAAGTTCTTCGTGAACTTGCTGGTTCCTGGGAGCAGATCGTGTTGGGGCGAATCTTGCTTTAAGCAATGGTGATCTTAATCACCCCAGCAAGAACCTTTCTTCTTCTTCTTTCTTTTTTGTTCTCCTTTATCTGAGTTGTAACTCAGTTCTGTCCGTCTGCAACTACGATTGCAAGGAAGAATGTGATATTTATTTTCTAAACTCAGTTCTGTCCGTCAGCAACTGCGATTGCGAGGAAGAACGTGAGATTTTCTTTCTGATTATTGTTGCTTTTGTAATCAGACTTATATTATAGTGTTCCTCCTGGATCTCGAGAATAATCAGAAGGTGAACGTTTGTTGAACCTCTGATCTCGACATCGAGTCTACCATCTTTGATCAAGCCCCGGGACTAACATATTGCACACAATTGATTAGTTGTTATTGCTTCCATTTAGGTGAGGGTTTACACTGCATCTCAAGTCGAGAAGCAATTGGAAATAAATTAATAATAAAGAGGGATTATTTGCAAGCATCGGTTGGCATCTCTATGCCAGATAGGATGGCGATACCTAAATGGTTGGATTGGTATCTACTACACTTTGCAAAGGATGCCGAGTCACTGAAGGATTGGATTTGCTTGCAGCTGCCAAATAAGCTAAGGAACGACACAGTTAGGTGTCTAGACACAGGCATGAGAAGCGTGGTTCCACAACTAATACAAGTATTGCCATATGATTTTAGATTCAGGTACCTCTTGGCCCCATTGGAGAATCCCTTCACTGTTGTCTTCTTATACACATTATGGTCCACATACCAAAGGATTTGTACACATCTTTAGAAAAAGACGAGTGAAAATTTAGAAAAATGATCATTAAAAATTATTTGTTGCGGGGAGTAGAGCTGTGTTGCGATTGAGAAGATCCTTTTTTCGTAATTTACTGATAGAAATAATTTCTTTGCTAGTGCACTTCTGTATAAGTCTTATGATCCTCATTATTGAAAAAGAATTGAGTTAATTTTTGGGCAGATCTTGTACATTCTTTCACTCTAAAAAAAGGAAACTACATGTTTTTATGGCATAGAATCCACAGATTATCCATGTGATAGAAGTATTGTTGAGAATCAATAAGGGACTTTTAGTCCTGTTAATGCCGGGGCACAATTTTTTTGATGGAAAACAGAGAATATGAAACAATTGTAAAAACAATGTTCCAACGCAACACTTCTAGGAAGGTTGCGCAAGGATAACGAAGATCTAAAAAGATATCGTTATGATATTACGAGAATCTAAAAAGATTTTGTAATCACAGCAATCAGATCGTAGTACTTCTAAAAAGAAGATACAATCAGAGTTACTGGCAGCAACGAAGAGGGTGACTGGCGAAAGATGGAAGAACGTCTGCTGGGGTGAATGATCACCGCTGCTCAAAGCTTTATTCGTCCTACAAAAACAGCTTCCAGGAACCAGCAAGTTCGTCGGAGAACTTGGAACACTACTGCTCTTCTGACTCCTCGGATGGACACGATCTCCCGTGCAAAAAAGCAATGCTGGTGCGGCGCCTTTCCTCTCTCTCTCGAAGGCTGCAGATCAGAACTGTGTTAAAGAACACGTCTGAAAATCTCTGTTTACTTGTGCTAAAGAACACTTCGTAAACTTTCTGGTGGCTTCTCTTTCTGTTCTGTTATGTAACCTGTGAGAGAGGAGGAGGAGGCCTTATATAAGCCCCTGCAACAACTGTCCGGTTAGCACAATGTTAGGGATGTGGTAGTAACCACCCCGAACATGGAGCAACTGCTCAGAACATGCAAGGACACGTTCTGCTGGAAGTTGTGCCACCAGCATAATTTACACTTTACGCACACAGCCCCTTTTACGTACCCTACGCACACTACGCACTCTACGCACACTGCGTACGCTGCGCACACTGCGTACTCTACGCACGCTGCATACGCTGTGCACACTGCGTGTACTGGGCGTACTGGGCTGCGTACTGGGTTGCGTAACTGGGCCAGCGTAACTGGGCTCGCGTAACGGGTCGCACAACGTGGTCACACAAGTGGCTCGCGCAACGAGCGCAACTTAAGCGCACTATGCGCCTAGCGACGATGCTGACGTGCTAAGTGCAAAGTGCGCCAATAAAATGCCACATTACGCCTCATGAGCCCTTGAGCCCGAGTCCGAGTCCGAGTCCGAGTCCGAGTCCGAGTCGCTAAGCCCCAACGAGGCTTAGCTCCTATGGAAATAAATTTCCTAAGAGCAAAAAGCATGAATGCTTTAATTGTTAATTTTAGCCTTTTTCCTATTAGAAAAATAATCCCACATGGCAAACCCATGTGCACCTCCACACCACATGTGCATCTCCAATAATAGCAAAGCTAATATATAGAGATATAAACCATTTGTTTTTTCCGATGTGGGGCTAAACCTTTCTAAAGGAAAAACCAAAAACCCAACAGTCCCCCACATATCTCTATATATGGATATAAGTGTTCCCCACAGTAACTGTCCATCATGCATTAGGAGAGATGTCGCTTACGACTTGAATCTTCCCGCATGGGTCAAAAATCAAACTATAATACAAGAATGGACTAAGCCTTGAATTCTGCATCATAGCTGAAATTCTTTCCACTCATATAATGTAGTTATATGTGCTTCTGGCTACACATTAAAGGCCCTATGCCAGCCTGGTTTCAGTATATAATTTTGGGTGTCTACAAGTTTACCCTCAAGAGACGGCCTGATATCTCTGTCATACACTATAGGCGAGTTCATTATAAAGAGACATGGCATGAAGCGCTTTGCGCTTCCCTTGCGGTGCTACGCCGCTATGACATGGCTTAAAGCCGAGGCCTTATCCCGTACCGGGAACCTCATCGTAGTGTCATACTACAGTAGCATGAGGCAACCGCCTCTTTGTAGTGCCAAACTACACAGCATGAAGCCTTAGGCTCCCTTGCGGTGTTACGCCGCAACGACATGGCTTGCAAGGCCGAGGCTTTATCCCTAACCGGGTACCTCATGGTGGTGTCGTGCCACTGTAACATGAGGAACTCATCCTCTTTGTAGTGCTGACTACACCCCTCTTTATATTTAACATACAGCATTAGGCTAACTGCCTATTTGCGGTGCTATGCCGCTGTGACTTGGCCTGTAAAGCCGAGGCTTTATCCTATTCCTGGACAGCACCCCATATATAGGAACCTCATTGTGGAGTCACCCCACTGTAGCATGGAGTTTCACTCGTAGTGCTGCTCTACCGTACTTCCTGTAAAGTACTCCAGGCATTCACTCTGCCTGAGAACTCATTAAGGCAATTAAGCCAACCTTCCCACAGGAACCGTTTTCCGCAGAAAACAATAGTAGACAACAGTGGTTTTAGGTCCGTAACCTCTCCATGCCCAATAGAACATGTACCCACCATTTCTGATATTCTTCCGATTAGTGGTCCTCCCTTGAACCAAAAGCTAGATGCCTAGTAGATAAATCTTTGAACTATTAGCATAAAACTTTATGGTAGGAATACAATAATCCAATATCAGAATGCCTTCAAGCCCATTTTACAAGCTGTGTCATTGACCAGCTGGCGCTTGAGGCCCGTGGTGAACGGATCCGCCAGGTTCTCCTGACTCCGAACATCAATCACTGCAATAACACCTCTCTTGATAAGATCGTGTACTGCCCTGTGCTTCAACCGCACAGTCCTCTTCTTCCCGTTGAAGAGGTCATTTGATGCCATCGCCGCAGTCGCCTGGTTGTCACAGTATATCGGTATCGCCGGTATTTGTGCCCCAACCAATGGAAGATCATACATGAGCTCCCGAAGCCATTCTGCTTCCTCGGCTGCGGTATCTAGTACAAAGAACTCAGATTCCATGGATGACCGCGAGAGCATAGTCTGCTTTTTTCGACTTCCACGATATAGCAGCTCCACCCATTGTGAAAATGTATCCACCTGTGGACCTCTCGCTCTCCACCTCTGAGCACCAACTGGCATCACTGAAGCCTTCCACTACCGACGGATCTCCGCTGTAGTACAGTGCATATGTCTGAGTCTTCTTGAGATATCTCATAACCCGTTTCACAGCTTTCCAGTGTTCAGCACCTGGGTTGCTCGTGAAATGACTCAGCATTCCCACGGCAAAAGCTATGTCAGGCCTTGTGGCAGTAGTAGCATACATCAAACTTCCCATTACGCTTGCATACTCCAGCTGTCTGACGCTTTCCCCTGAATTAGGCTTCAACTTCAGATCACACCTGTACGGCGTATCGATCCCTGGAAGATCCCGATACCCATAACGAATGATCATTTTCTCAATATAATGAGACTGTGACAGCGCTAGTCCAGTGTCTGTCCGGATGATCTTGATCCCTAAGATCACATCAGCTTCCCCCAAGTCCTTCATACTGAACTTGCTAGAGATGAACTTCTTTGTCTCAGTGACACAGCTAATATCCGTACCTAGGATAAGCATGTCGTCCACGTACAGACAAACGATCACACCTCTTCCATCAGCGAGCTTCGTGTAAACATACTTGTCCGTATCGCTGACAATGTAGCCATTTGACCTTATAACTTTGTCAAATTTCTCATGCCACATCTTGGGAGCCTGTTTAAGACCGTACAAGGATTTCACCAACTTGCAGACTTTGTCTTCAAGACCCCTGATGACAAATCCCTCTGGCTGTTGCATGTAAATCTCTTCGGTCAGCTCGCCATTTAGGAAAGCCGTATTCACATCCATCTGATGTATCACCATCTTATGTATTGCTGCGAGAGCAATCAACATTCTGATGGTGGTCATCCAGGCTACTGGAGCATACGTGTCAAAATAGTCAATCCCCTGCTTCTGAGAAAACCCTTTGGCTACCAACCTAGCCTTGAACTTGTCAATAGTTCCGTCTGATTTCATCTTCTTCTTGAAGATCCATTTGCATCCGATGGGTTTTGCTCCTTCAGGAAGATCACCCAACACCCAAGTGTTATTTGAGGTGATGGAATCAATCTCATTGTCAATCGCCTCCTTCCAGAAAATTGTGTCTCTGGTCTTCATCGCCTCATCATAGGTAAGCGGATCTGCTTCCACATGATAGGTGACAAAGTCACTTCCAAAGTCCTTCGGCCTCCTCACACGCTTAGCTGACGGCTCAGCTTGTTCTGGTTCAACCGTTGTTTCAACAACAACATCTTCTTGGACCACATCTTCATTGAAGACTTCAGTTTCTTGTGCACCCTCACTATTCTCCGGAACATCCGGAAGAACAATATTCTTGTGCCTTGCAAACTTGTCTTCAAAATATTCTGCATCGCGAGATTCAATGATATGATTTGACTCAATATCAAGAAATCTCCGAGCATCACTCTTCTCGGCATACCCTAAGAAGATCGTCTTTGTAGTCCTTGTCCCAAGCTTCTGAATCTTTAGATCTGGAAGCTTGACATACGCCAGACACCCCCACACTCGAATGACATTTAAGTTAGGTCTGACCTTGAACCAGAGTTCATGAGGAGTAACGTCTGAAGTTGCATGAGGCACTCTATTTAGAATAAAAGTGGCCGTCAATGCAGCTTCTCCCCAGTAGCACTTAGGAAGGCCAGCAGTCAACAACATTAAATTTATCATTTCTGTCAACGTCATGTTCTTCCTCTCAGCTACTCTGTTTGATTGAGGAGAGTACGGAGCCGTAGTCTCATTGACAATTTCATGTTCCTTACAGAATGATGCGAATTCATGAGACCTGTACTCCCCACCTCGATCACTTCTTATCCTTTTGAGTTGTTGTCCAGTCTGCCGCTCAGCTTCGGCTCTGAACTCCTTGAACTTCTCGAATGCTTCGTCTTTAGCCTTCAGCAAGTAGACGAACGCATACTTTGAGAAGTCATCGATGAAGGTTATGAAATACTTCATCCCGGCCTTTGTAGAGAACTGTTTGAAGTCACAGATATCGGAGTGAACCAACTCTAGAAGATCTGTACCTCGATTAATCCGAGGAAAGGGTTTTCTTGTGATCTTCGTTTGAGTACAAACTTCACATTTCTCTACCTTACCCCCACATTTGGAGATAAGTCCTAGACTAGACATTCTGTTTATTCGTTTACAATGAACATGTCCTAGCCTATTATGCCACAACTCAAGAGTATAAGCAGAATGAGTGACTTCATTATTTACATTAATTATATTGGACTGATTTACAAGCTGAATCTTGAACATTCCTTCGGTATAAAAAGCTTTTCCGAAATATGTTTCCTTGATAGACATCACCATCTGACCAGCATTGATGTCCATCCTGAGGCCTGCATTGCAGAGTAGGCCTCCCGAGACCAGGTTCTTGGCCATAGCAGGTACGTGCTTCACGCCTTGAAGCGTCAGAGACTTCCCCGAAGTCAGCTTCAACAACACCGTCCCGATCCCGAGCACTTCATCTTGTGCCTGGTTCGCCATCATAACCACTTCAGAAGTAGGGGTGTAGGTGGTGAACCACTCCTTACTGGAGCAGACATGGCAGGAGGCTCCAGTGTCTACCCACCAGTCAGAATCAGTCCTTACCGCATCAACCTGTGCAATCATAGCAACAATGTCAGTGATCATAGATACCTTACTAGGCTCTCCTTGCTCTGATTGCTTGGTTTTTGCTTTGCACTCATTCTTAAAGTGGCCCTTCTTGCCATACTTGAAGCAAGGCATTTCAGACTTCGGCTTCTTTTTCTTGATAGAAGTTCCCTTGACTTTTAGATTGTCAGGGTTCTTCTTCTTGCTGTGGAAAGCCGTCTGCTTTCCCTTTGGTTCCTTGGTCTGAACCAGATTGGCGTTAGCCAATTGCTTGGACAGTGTGTCCACCTTCAGTTGAGCCCGCATCTGGTCCTCAACATAGATTTCCTGCAGGAGATCTTCAAGGGTGATCTCCAACTTCTTCCTATGCATGTTTGCATAGAACTTGCTCCACCCAGTGGGGAGCTTTGAGACAATCCCTCCAACAACAAACTTGTTGGGGAGGGGCATCGCCTCGTCTTCCAGCTTCTGTCGCAGTTTCAGGAACTCCTTCACCTGCAGCAGCATAGACTTTTCGTCCTCAAAGAACCACTTGTGATATTTTTCAACCACAAATATTTTACTGCGGTTCTTGTCTTCTTCGTAGAGTTTTTCTAGAGACTTCCATATGTCTCTAGCGATATTCATCTTAGAATAGGATTCTGCTAGGGAATCCTCCATAGCATTCAGGATAAGCTTATTTTTCTAATGGGAAAAAGGCTAAAATCAACAATTAAAACATTCATGCTTTTTGCTCTTGGGAAATTTATTTCCATAGGAGCTAAGCCCCGTTGGGGCTTAGCGACTCGGACTCGGACTCGGACTCGGACTCGAGCTCAAGGGCTCATGAGGCGTAATGTGGCATTTTGTTGGCGCACTTTGCACTTAGCACATCAGCATCATCGCTAGGCGCATAGTGCGCTTAAGTTGCGCTCGTTGCGTGAGCCACTTGCGCGACCACGTTGCACGGCCCGTTACGCGAGCCCAGTTATGCTGGCCCAGTTACGCAGCCCAGTACGCAGCCCAGTACGCCCAGTACGCGCAGTGTGTGCAGCATACGCAGCGTGCGTAGAGTGCGCAGTGTGCGCAGCGTACGCAGTGTGCGTAGAGTGTATAGTGTGCGTAGGGTGCGTAAAAGAGGCTGTGTGCGTAAAGTGTAAATTACGCTGGTGGCACAACTTCCAGCAGAACGTGTCCTTGCATATTCTGAGCGGTTGCTCCATGTTCGGGGTGGTTACTACCACGTCCCTAACATTGTGCTAACCGGGCAGTTGTTGTAGGGGCTTATATAAGGCCTCCTCCTCCTCTCTCACAAGTTACAGAACAGAACAGAAAGAGAAGCCACCAGAAAGTTTACGAAGTGTTCTTTAGTACAAGTAAACAGAGATTTTCAGACGTGTTCTTTAACACAGTTCTGATCTGCAGCCTTCGAGAGAGAGAGGAAAGGCGCCGCACCAGCGTTGCTTTTTGTACGGGAGATCGTATCCATCCGAGGAGTCAGAAGAGCAGTAGTGTTCCAAGTTCTCCGACGAACTTGCTGGTTCCTGGAAGCTGTTCGTTTAGGGCGAATAAAGCTTTGAGCAACGGTGATCATTCACCCCAGCAGGCGTTCTTCCATCTTTCGCCAGTCACCTTCTTCGTTGCTGCCAGTAACTCTGATTGTATCTTTTTTTTAGAAGTACTACGATCTGATTGCTGTGATTACGAAATCTTTTAGATTCTCGTAATATCATAACGATATCTTTTTAGATCTTCGTTATCCTTGCGCAACCTTCCCAGAAGTGTTGCGTTGGAACATTGTTTTACAATTGTTTCATATTCTCTGTTTTCCATCGAAAAAATTATGCCCCGGCACTAACAATCTCAAAGCTTTATTGCTACGATGGAAAACATTAATGCTTCACTCCTAAACACTGACTTCTGTAAGTTAGAGAAGTTTGATGGAGAGCATTATCAAGTCTGAAAGAGGAAGGTTTATCTCACTCTTCAACTCAGAGACGTGGATCACGTGCTTCTTGAAGAGGAACCTACCGTTCCAGATACTGGGTCTGCTACCGCAATCTCTGCGGCTACTAAACTTCAGGCCAAGTGGAGAAGGGAGAATAGCATTTGCAGGTTGCTTATCCTGAATGCTATGGAGGATTTCCTAGCAGAATCCTATTCTAAGAAGAATATCGCTAGAGACATATGGGAGTCTCTAGAAAAACTCTACGAAGATCACAAGGAAAAACCAAAAACCCAACAAGTCCCACATCGAAATATGTAGTATGTAGAGGAGCTAGACTCCCTATAAGTAGTGAAGTAGTCCATCAATAAAATCATCCAACCATTATTTTCTACATGGTATCAGAGCCATAACTCTCTCTCTCTCTCTCTCTCCACAAAAAAAAAATTTCTAGCCGACCCCCCCCTCGCCGACACACCCTCGCAGACCCCCCCCCCCCCGAACCACCCGACCCCCCCCCGACACACCCTCGCCGACACCCCCCCTCGCCGAACCCCCCGACCCCCCCCGACACACCCTAGCCGACCCCCCCACACGCAGACCCCCCTCCCGACCCCTCCCGACCCCCCCTACAGACCTCCACCAGCAGCGCCTACCCACCCCCCCGCCACGCAGACCCCCCTCCCCGACCCCCCCCCCCGACCCCGCCTACAGACCTCCACCAGCAGCGCCTACCCCCCCCCCCGCGACCACCAGCAGCGCCTACCCCCCCCCCCCCCCCCGCGACCACCAGCAGCCCCCCTCCCCCCCCGACCACCAGCGGCACCCCCCTTCCCAAACCCTAACCCTAGCCACCACCATGTCTAACCCTATCCTTTCCATCTACTACAAACCCTAGCCGTCCTTCCTTTTTTTCTGAAAAAAAAACGACGTATTTCGAAGACAGACGGCTGCCAAATGCTTTATTTGCACCAACTCTGATCCTCACTTACGCCGTTTGGAACTAACAAATGCTTTATTTGTTATTCCTTCTTCACATCGGGATCTCTACAGAGACTGATCATGTCTTCTCTGGTGTCCTGACGTGTTCACTTTATGTGCGCGCGCCGGTGCTGGCCAAGTTAGTAGCGCATTCGTAAAGTCTGTGGCGTCGAAGAAGACGACGAAGACGACGAAGTCGAAGAAGACGACGAAGTGGGAGAAGTTGCCGACTCCGACATTGAAGACGCCGAAGAAGACGACGAATAGAGTTCACAGTTGAAGAAGCCGTGGATTCGATCAGTGGCAAACTGACGGCCGAAGAGATGAAGGCCTTGGTTGATGATATCTTATCAAAGAGATTAACCGAGGCAACCCCACGTGTGATCCATACTGATGTGGATCCATCACCTTACAAAATGGGGAAATTTGAGAAGATGGAGACGAAGTTGGAAGGAACGTCCAACTACTTGAAGTGGTCGCGGCAGGCGATGCGGACGCTGAAGGGACGTAGCTTGGTTGGCTATGTCACTGGCCAAGCCAAGGCGCCAGCCGATCACTCCGCAAAGGAGTTTGCTGTTTGGGAGATTGTCAACAACGTAGTGGCTGGGTGGTTGACTGCCTCATTAACCGACCAGGTGTCGGGCAATGTCGAGGCGATGGAGGCTGCTGCTGATATATGGCGAACTCTAAAAGATATGTACTCCGGCTCAGACAACCCTATGCGAGTCTTTCAACTGCAAGATGAACTCGATAGGGTGGCCCAAGACGAACGTACCATCTCTGAGTACGCAGCCCTGTTGAAGAAGTACTGGTCTGATCTGGATCATTATAATCCTCTTGGGATGGAAGATGCACAAATCGAACCGGCATTCGCGAAGTACTTTCAGACGTTCCTGGCTTATATTTCGCGGCAGCGTATGATGAAATTCCTGAAGGGACTACACCCTGTATTTGAGCAGAGACAGAATATCCTCCTATCCCAACCTACACTTCCGACCTTGGAAGAAGCTATAGCCGTCATGACACAGGAAGAAGCTCGACTGAAGTTGATGCCCAATAAGGGCTCCTACCAGGGGGAGCAAGCCGCGGTTGAAAAGTCTGCCCTTGCTGCCTTCAATCAACCTCCATCTGTGGGTGGTGTTTGCCATAATTGTGGTGACTCCGGACATTACATCCGATTTTGTCCAAAACCCTTGCGCAATCAGTCTAATGATCGAAGACGGGGTCATGGAGGCCGACGTGGTAGTAGAGGAGGATATGCTGGTAGAAGGGGCGGACACAAAGCAAATCTGGCGGAGGAAGGGGGAGAGAATCAACTGGCTGAAATAATCCCGCTTGAGCGGGAGTTCCTTGAGAGGTTGCGAGGCACAAAGCTGGGTTCGGCCGACAGTCTTGGGGCGTCTTCTACCTCGGGAGATCACATCACTTGCTTTGCCCAAACCAGCACCGGTGATTCTGCACGTGCTCTTGCATCTGTCCATCAGCCAGGATGGATTATGGACTTTGGGGCATCTCGCCATGTCACGGGATCCCGTGGTGCGTTTCAGGACTATACTCACCTACCATTGCCGGAGAGTATTCAGACCGCTGATGGTACATCCAGCCCTGTAATGGGTAAAGGCACTGTCGCATGCACCCCTTTCATCACTCTAACCAATGTCTTACATGCTCCGTCTTTTTCTGTCAATCTTCTATCAATTAGTGCCATTATACTTGATCTTAACTGTACTG
Source organism: Iris pallida (assembly GCA_029216955.1). Taxonomy (NCBI): domain Eukaryota; kingdom Viridiplantae; phylum Streptophyta; class Magnoliopsida; order Asparagales; family Iridaceae; genus Iris; species Iris pallida. Next base: position 13,025,868 of record JANAVB010017599.1, read on the forward strand.
TTTCCTTTGACATTCCTACGGTAACTTTTCAGGAGAAAGGGACAGGACGACGACTTAGGACTGGCACATGGCATAAGGGGCTGTGGTATTTAGACAGGACTGGACTGGACAACGCATTGGCATCCTTGGTTGCAGACGTACCACCCGAAGCTTCCTGTCGCAGTGTTGAAGCCGACTTGTTACTCCACCACCAGCGTATCGGTCATTCCTCCTTTAAAGTTATTAGTCAAATATATTCGTCCTTATATCAAAGGACTAATAAAGAGAAGTTATTTTGTAATGCTTGTGAGTTGGGAAAACATACCAGAAGCTCGTATGTGAGCTCGGAGAATAGGAGTTCAGCTGCTTTTGACATGATACATTCGGACGTATGGGGCCCTTATCCTACAACCGGAATTAATGGCTTTCGATGGTTCGTCACCTTTATTGACTGTTATACCCGCGTGACATGGGTCTACCTTATGAAGAATAAAAGTGACGTCCTTGAGGCCTTTCGGGACTTTTATCGACGGGTGGAAACACAATATGGCGCTAAAATTAAGTGTTTCCGGTCTGACAATGGGACAGAGTATACTAATAGGCGGGTTGCTGAGTATTTTTCAACTCATGGAATACTACATCAAACTTCATGTGCTTATACTCCGGCACAAAATGGTGTGGCTGAACGAAAGAACAGACACCTGCTGGAATTCGCACGGACGATGATGCTGGCTATGAATGTCCCGAACACTTATGGGGGCAGGCTATATTGACGGCCTCTTATCTCATCAACAGAATGCCATCTCAAGTATTGGACTGGAAGACACCGTTGGAGATGCTTACTGGGACAACTACATACACTATTCCACCGAAAGTTTTTGGATGTGTGTCCTTTGTCCAAGATAATAGGCCAGGCATTAGCAAACTGGATCCTAGGGCAGTTAAATGTGTCTTTGTCGGTTACACGGTGACTCAGAAGAGATACGCCTGTTGGAGTCCAGTCGAGCGGAAGATGTTTGTAAGCATGGACGTTACATTCAGAGAACTTGAACCATACTATGGTTCGGATGAAGGTTCAGCATTTGGTGATACACCTAACACAGATGGTGTTAGATGTGAGGGGGAGATAATAAGCCCAAATGTGGTCGTCGGATCGATTCCGTGTCCGGTTGTAGAAAACTGGACGAAAGGGGGAGAGCACAGTGACTCAGATACAGAGAATGAAGAAGACGATACATATGTTACGCAGGGGGAGCAGCAGACAAGGGAAAATGAGCTCCAAGTCTACAGAAGGAGACAACAGAAGTCCAGTACTGTGCCTATGCCGTGCCCTGTGCCTACTGTACTAAGTCCCTCGTCTACTCCTGCTCCAACTCCTGAAGATGTTGCCCCCGCAATGAATCACTCGGATTCTGATACGGATCTCTCCGACTCGGATGGTATGATCTCTCCACCACCTATTGCTCCCTTAAGGAGATCTTCTCGCATCAATGCGGGTAAGGCTCCTGCTCGTTTTGATGATTACGAACATGACATTGCCAACTTCTTGTCTTATTCTAATATTTCTTCGAATTATCGAGCCTTCATTGCATCGTTAGACTCTACTTCGTTGCCCAAGTGTTGGCAGGAAGCAAAGAAAGATCCAAGGTGGAAAGCTACAATGATGGAAGAACTTGGGGCACTGGAAAAAAATAAAACATGGGAGCTGGTTCCATTACCCAAAGGGAAGAAAGCTGTGGGATGCAAATGGGTGTACACAGTGAAAGAGACGCCAGAAGGAAAAGTAGAGCGGTACAAGGCGAGGTTGGTTGCAAAAGGATTCACACAGTCATATGGCATAGACTATGATGAGACGTTTGCCCCAGTAGCAAAAATGAGCACCGTGAGAACTCTGGTCTCCGTTGCAGCGAACTATGGGTGGAAGCTGTACCAGCTGGATATGAAGAATGTCTTTCTTCATGGGGACCTGCAAGAAGAAGTATACATGGAGCTCCCGCCAGGGTGCTACGCGACGGAATCAGACGGAGGGACGTCGCAAGGAAAGGTGTGTAAACTGAAGAAGTCGCTATACGGGCTCAAGCAATCTCCTCGAGCCTGGTTTGACAGATTCAGAAAAGCTGTTATAGGCATGGGATACCGTCAAACAAATGCAGATCATACGGTCTTCCTCCAGCATGCAAGAGGCCACATCACTATACTTGCTGTATATGTGGATGATATAGTGATCACAGGTGATGATGAAGTCGAGATCACTAAGCTGAAGTCAAAACTCGCGAAGGAGTTTGAGGTGAAGGATTTAGGAGTGATGAGGTACTTTCTAGGTATCGAAGTGTGTGAAGGCAAACAGGGAATTATTCTATCACAAAAAATACGCACTAGATCTGCTGAAGGAGACAGGGATGCTGGGATGCAAAGTAGCCGTTACTCCAATTGACCAGAAGAGTAAGCTTGGAGCAGAAGCAGGAGAGCCTGTTGATCGTGAAAGATATCAAAGACTTGTAGGGAGATTGATTTATCTGGGACACACTCGCCCTGATATCTCATTTGCGGTGAGTGTAGTAAGTCGCTACATGCATGATCCAAGAAAGGGTCATATGAAAGCAGTATTTCAGATCTTGAGATATCTGAAAGGAACGCCGGGAAAGGGGCTATGGTTCAAGAAGAATGGACGCATAGAAGTTGAGGGATACTGTGATGCAGACTGGGCGAGCTGCATAGACGACAGAAGATCTACCACGGGATACTATGTTTTTGTATGAGGAAATCTGGACTCATGGAGAAGCAAGAAACAGTCAGTGGTAGCACGGTCGACAACTGAAGTAGAATACAGAGCAATGGCTCTGGGAGTGTCAGAGTTGCTGTGGGTGAAAGCATTGCTGACAGAGTTGAAGCTGTATAAGGGAGCACCATTGCGTCTTCTGAGCGATAGTCAAGGTATAGCTAACAATCCAGTTCAGCACGACAGAACGAAGCACATCGAGATTGATCGATTCTTCATCAAGGAAAAGCTGGAACAAGGGATACTGAAGATTGACCATGTCCGCTCAGAAGAACAAGTTGCAGACTGTCTGACTAAGGGTCTTAGTTCATTAAGTCTGTCGAAGCTATGTAACAAGATAGGAATGATCAATATCTATCGCCCATCTTGAGGGGGAGTGTTGAGAATCAATAAGGGACTTTTAGTCCCACATCGGAATATGTAGTATGTAGAGGAGCTAGACTCCCTATAAGTAGTGAAGTAGTCCATCAATAAAATCATCCAACCATTATTTTCTACAAGTATGACTGTAAATACACAAATAACAGGTTATCTATGATCTACATAATTTAAAAGAATTATTGTCAGTACAGTACATATTAGACCAACAGATTAATTGTAGATTATCAGTTACGTTATATGAAGAATGTTTGTTTTTTCCCATTTTGTTTGGTTGGTGCATCTCATCTGCAAATTAATTGTTTGTATCCTATCTTGAATATGATGATTTCTGATTTCTGACAATAGTAAAAAATTGTGACAATTCTTGTGTACAATTAAGTAGGAACATTTAATGAGCCTTGGTTTCCATACCAACATCAAAGTGAACTCAATATCCGATACCATCTAAAAATTATATATCGTAATTATTAGCTGTTTTAGCTATAGGTTCAAAACATAGTCTTCCAAATTAATATTTGTGGTGAATTCTTAGAGCATCTCCAACCCTATTGTGAGTTTGAAAAAATGGTTGCCACATAGGAATGACAACCATTTTTTTCAAAAGTACTTCTCCAATGCAAATGTGAAATAAAGTGTGGAGTTGACATGGCAATGACATGGCAAAGACAATGTGAAGTTGGTTGTCTAGATCTAGACAATGCACTTCACAATGTCTTTATGTCCACATCATCATTTGTGAATAAAAATATTTATAAAAAGAAGTAGAAGAGTAAAAGTTGTCTTGGAAGTTGTAAAAAATTATTTGTATTGTCTTCTCAATACTTTTGCATTGGAGATGACTTTTAAACTCATTGTCATTTGTGAATATAATCTTGCCACCTATACAAGACATTGTCTTGTGCCTCATGCCACATAGGTTTCACAACATAAAACAAGACAATAGGGTTGGAGATGCTCTTAACCTCATTCTTCCAGTTATTTAGTCCTCTTGGGTAGATGCAATTATCACGAGCGTGAGTAAGATGGATCTGATATTGGGACAAAGTGGTCCATGTTCATATTCAAGACAACGATGCCAATAGGACTAAATGAAGGTTATAATTAAGGCTGATGGTACCCAATAATAATTTGTTGCGTTACTGAGATCTCAACAATGATGGTGCAGATTAGGTTGGCCCATGAAATGTCTCTCTTCTGATATTCTCATGGTATTTGCATTGGTGGACTACTGTCTCTTTCATACTGACCTTTTCCTTATAATGAATCTTGTATGTTTGCTGGGTATTAAAATTAATATTTTTTTAGTTATATATATATATATATATATATATATATATATATATATATATATATATATATATATATTTTATATAATGAATCTTGTATGTTTGCTAGGTATTAAAATTAATATTTTTTAGTTATATATATATATATATATATATATATATATATATATATATATATTTTTTTTTTTTTTTTTTTTTTTTTTCCTGATATTCTTATGGTATTTTGCATTGGTGGACTACTGTCTCTTTCATACTGACCTTTTCCTTATAATGAATCTTGTATTTTTTTTTTTTAGTTATATATTTTTTTAGTTATATATATATATATATATATATATATATATATATATATATATATATATATATATATATATATATGTCATGTTGTTATTGAGTTTGATAGTCAAGAGTATACAGAGAGAGCATTCCTATATGGATGACAGGGTGTTGTAGAACTTCATGGCAGTGGTACATACAACCTGGTTATGGGTCAACAAAATTTATGTCCTTGTTGACCTCCTTGTTGGTGCCTTGGTGGGGGGATTGATCATTCTCAGCCAAATGATTGGGATTGAGCATTCTCAGCAAGAACTTCATGGCAGAGCTACAACCTGGTTATGGGCAGCAAAATCATGTCCTTGTTGACCTCCTTATTGGTGCCTTAGGGGGATTGAGAAAATTGGAGGGATTTTTAAACTTTGGGTCTCGAAAAGTTGTAAAATTTGTATGCACATTCTCAGCCAGATGACTGGGATGATAAGACCATCTCCAATGGTGATTTCTAAAATTGAGTTCTTATCCTACTTGGCATTGTACTTTAAGGAGATTTCTATCCTAGTTGGAAGAGTTTCTAGATAGAAATTGTAGACATACACAAATGCTCTCCAATGGTTCTCCATTTCTATCCTATGTGTCACATAGTAAAAGGACCAATTTAATGGTGTGGGGCCCAATAATAATTGTTATGAGAGATAGGAGAATTTCTATGAGAGTTTCATGTAGAAACCCTCTTAGAAAGTTTCTATCCTACATCATTGCCACCTAGGATAGAAATGGTAATAGAAATTACCATTGGAAAAAGTTTTTTCTAAAATGGATTTCTTCCATAGAAATAGGGAAGATAGAAACCCCCATTGGAGATGGTCTAAGATGGCGAATGGACTACTCCAACTGTTCCAAACCTGGACTACAAGGGTCTATGGAAGAGAAGGTCTATTATTTCAGTTTGTTTGTTTCCAAGAAAATTTGTCTTTTGACTTCTACAGTGTATCATCATCTTGACACCGTTATTGTTGACAAGATGATTAATGCACCTGGTTTCAGTTTGGTACCCTTGTAGGTACAGGAAAATGCCATCTGACCCTTTTGACATGATTATGTGACCCTTGAACCATACCTCTGGAAGCATAATTCTTGTTTCTTTCTAACACTGTGTTTGGGAACATTTGTGGGGAGGGAGAGGAAAATTTGAGGGGAAGGAAAATGGAGGAGAGAAAAATGGAGGGAAAGGTAATTTTCCCTTCCTTTGTTTGGATGGACAAAAAGTAGGGGAAGGAAAAGTTTAAAAACAATTTTTTATTTGTTTATGGATATAGGTATAATTACTATTTCCTCTTTGGTATTCTCAAATGATGATTTAATATTAACTTTTTGAGGGGTGGTGGAGTAAATTCACTCAAATTCCTCTCATCTCTCTCCATTTTCCTCCCACATTTGGGAGGAAAATTTTTTGGTGGGACCCACCTACTTTTTCCTCTCAAATTTTCCTCTCCCATGTTCTCTCCCCCTTTCCAAACACCATCATTTAAAATTTTTCTCTCACTTTTCCCTCAACTTTTTCCTTCCTCCCATTTTCCACCCTTCCCAAACAGTACCTAAAAGTTGAATACAAACTAAGGTTGCGTTTGGTTCATTGTAATGTAATCGTAATCGTAATGGAATTGGATTTGTAATGTAATTGAGTTTGTAATGTAATGGAATTACAATTACATTACTATGTTTGGTTGAAACATGTAATCAAACCATGTAATGTAATGTTAATTGCATTCATGTGTTTGGTTTACCATGTAATGTAATTGAATTTTTAATTTAATATTTTTTTAAAATACAACATAAAATTTAAAAAGTTGATCAATACAAAATTTCAAAAATTTAAAAAGAAAAAAGAAAAAAAGAAAAAAATTAAAAATAAATAATAAAAAGGGGGAAAATTGTTTGTTTTTGCTAAAAAAGGCCAAAAACGAAAAAAAAGACAAAAAAATTAAAAAAATACCAAAAATGACAAACGAACAAAACAGAAGAAAAAAAAAATCAAAAATAAAATAGCGATAAAAAGAAAAACGACAAAAAAAGATCAAAAATGTGAAAACCATAAAAAGTAACCAATAATGATTAAAAAAATGACTAAAAACAAAAAAATTTGACAAAAAACAACAATAAATGAAAGGAAAAAAAAGGACGAAAAACGACCAAAAACAAAAAAAAGGGCAAAAAATGAAAAAAAACGACAAAAAAAGAAAAAAAATGACAAAAAACGATAAAAAAGAGCAAAAAAAATAAAAATGATAAAAAGGAACAGAAATGACAAAAACGAAAATACGAAAAAAGACCAAAAACAAGAGGGAATTAAAACGAGCAAAAAAACGACAAAAAAGATTAAAAAACTTGCAAAAAAAAATCCAAAAAACGACAAAAAAGGGAACAAAACGACAAAAACAACAAACAAAAAGAAAAAAGAGCATAAACGACCAAAAAAAAAGTGAAAAAAAAACCCAAAAAAAAGCAAAAAGGATTAAAAAAAAGCGACAAAAAACATGCAAAATCGACCAAAAATGATAGAAGACGATAAAAACGTGAAAAAATGGTCAAAAACGTACAAGATCGACAAAAATCGATAAATAACATGCAAAAATGGCAAAAAATGTGCAAAATCGACAAAAAACCGATAAAAAAAACGTAATAAATTGACCAAAAAACGATAAAAAAAAAAGGCAAAAAAATGAACAAAAACGGCAAAAAAGAGGGCAAAAAACCAAAAAAAAGGACAAAAACGACAAAAAAAAAAAACAAAAACAACCAAAAACGAACCAAAATGACAAAAAATAAACAAAACGACAAAAAAGGACAAAAACAACAAAAAAAGGGACATCAACGACAAAAAAACAAACAATAACAACGAAAACACGAACAAAAATGAAAAAAACCGAACAAAAACGACAAAAAACGGACAAAAACAACAAAAAATGACCAAAAAACAAACAAACAACAAAAAAAAACGAACAAAAAACGACAAAAAAACGAACAAAAAAACAACAAAAAGGACAAAAACGAACAAAAAAAACAAACAAAAACAAACAAAAAACGAACAAAAACACAACAAAAACGAACAAAAAATGACAAAAAAAGAACAAAAACGACAAAAAGGGACAAAAACAACAAAAAAAGGACAAAAACGACAAAAAAAAAACAAAAAACAACAAAACGAACAAAAATGACAAAAAATAAAAAAAACGACAAAAACGAACAAAAAAAAAGGACAAAAACCGAACAAAATGAAAAAAAAACGAACAAAAATTACAAAAAGAACAAAAACGACAAAAAAAGGAACAAAAAAGGACAAAAAACAAAAAAAAATGACAAAAAACGACAAAAAAACAAACAATAACAACGAAAAACGAACAAAAATGACAAAAAACGAACAAAACGACAAAAAAGGACAAACACAACAAAAAACGACCAAAAAAAACAAACAAAACAACAAAAACGAACAAAAACGACAAAAAAAACGAACAAAACAACAAAAAAGGAAAAAACGAACAAAAAAACAAACAAAAACAAAAAAGAACGAAAAAAATAACAAAAAACGAACACAAAAACGACCAAAAAACGAACAAAAAAGGACAAAAAATAAAAAAAAAATGACAAAAACGACCAAAAAACAACAAAAAAACGAAAAAAACAAAAATGACAAAAAAAACAAGAAAAAACGGACAAAAACAACAAAAACGACCAAAAAAACAACAAAAAAACAAAAACGAACAAAATGCAAAAAACGAACAAAAACGACAAAAAACGGACAAAAACAACAAAAAGGACAAAAACGAACAAAAAAAACAAACAAAAAACAAAAACGAACAAAATACAAAAAAACGAACAAGAACGACAAAACTACCAAAAACGAACAAAACGACAAAAACGACAAAAAACAAACAAAACAACATAAAATGACCAAAACGAAAAAAAATGATAAAAAACGAACAAAAACGACCAAATCGAACAAAAATGACCAAAACGAATAAAAAAGACCAATTATAGCATACCAACCTTCCGCTTAAGTTGTAATGTAATTGCGATTACATAGGTTTTGATGATGTAATTGAGTTTAGAAGAAACTGATGTAATGTAATCAACTTGTAATCGCAATTACATTACATCTAATTTTTTTGTCCAACGAAACATCCGAGTTAGATTGACAACGTAATGCCAATTACTTACGTTGTCCAATCCTGCAAACCAAACGGGCCCTAAGTGTATTCATTATCTGCAGTGCATTCATTCCTTGGTTTGCTTCTATAAACCTGGAGTACCTGCAGTATATTCATCATCTTGACACGACATTTTTTTGTTGTTTCAGTTTTTCTTTCCAAAGAAAATCTATCTTTATTAATGCTTTGTTGATTTTGTGATATATATGTTTCCTTCCTGATTACAAGGGTTTCAGTTTGTTTTTTCCAAAGAAATCCATCTTTATTAATGCTTTGCTGATTTTGATAGATATATATATATATATATATATATATATATATATATATATATATATTATATATAAAGAATATATATATATATATATATAAAGTATATATATATATATATATATATAATATATATATATATATATATATATATTCTTTTATTATATATAATATATATATATATATATATATATATAAAGAATATATATATATATATATATATATATATATATATATATTCTTTATATATATATATATATATTATAATATATATATATATATATTATAGATATATATATATCCTTTCCTGGAGTACAAGGGTTTTAGTTTGTTTCCCCCCAAAGAAAATCCATCTTTATTAATGCTTTGATGATATTGTGATATATATGCTCCAACTATTCCAAACCTGGAGTACAGGATCCATGGAAGTAGAAGGTCTATGGGAGAGAACTTGTATTCATCATCTTGACATGACCAAATTTTCTTACTTTCAGTTATTTTCTTTCCAAGAAAATCATCTATTAATGCTTTGCTGATTTTGTGATGTATAGTTTTCCTTTCCTATATGTTTCCTTTCCTGATATATCCTTTATTGCTTTTTAAGCCCTGATGTGATTCCTTTGTTTTTTTAATCATCATATAGTAAGTCCTGATACAAATCCTTTTGTTTTTCAGGTCTTTTCTTTGCTTTTTTAATTATAATTATAAATATATAATAATGTTGATTCTTTTCAAGTATATTTTAATTCTGCTCATACCTCTTCATTGTATTCATCAACATTGATTGGAAGCAAGAACATAGATGGACAGCTGAAGTCATTTTCGAAAGAAAAAATGCAACAAAAAAAATGCTAACAAAGTAGATGCATCGGATACTGCTGCAATCATTGTCGAGCCTCCACCATGGCTTCACTAGGATCTCAAAGAAACAAGGCATGTCCAGATTTTTTATGTTTTGCATGTCACTAGTCATTGCTTGCATTTTAATTTGATAGCAAGTAAATTATTGCTTCCAGTTTAATTTGATGGCAACGTTGCTTTACTTAGATTCTTTTACATCTACTTGCAGTTTAAAGAAAAGAATAAAAGTAAATGGACAAATCATTGCTTGCAGTTTAAAAATAAAAAAACATTTACTTTGATTCTTTTCCATACTCAAACAATGGATCATTTAAGTATTTGAATGTAAGTTCCGTACATCATTGTTGGCTGTACTAGAGAATAGAAGATAGTACCAGAGAATGGTTTGATAAAAAAATTGGGTACCCTTGTATAGGTGTCTATACCTGCAGCATCATCACCCTTATACACTACATCCTCAGAATCAATAACTGCAAAAAAAGAGGCAGAGGTGCTATTGACTTGCCTAAACTTGCAATTTATAGAAGCAAAACCAAAACATGAAGCTGGATTTGCAAGTAAACAGAAAGGGTCAAATCATTGTGAAAACGTAACAACTTTTAAGAGTTATTGTGGTGTATTGGCATATCGAATGATATGAAAAATTGAATCACATGCCTGAGAAATAAAGATAAGTTATGGGATATTTGTGTTGTAGTTGCAGATAGTTTCTTATAATTAATTAAATATCTTTACTAAAACGTGTTTTTTTTCGCTCTTTTGTAGGTTCTATACAAGGTAGATAATATTTTGGCAAGGGACAAATTCTTGTCGACATGTGCCAAAAATTTGAGAACAATTAGGAACGCACTCACTGTCAAACACATATTGCCATATAAAAATGAACCAGAACTCCTTCGGAATCTACCACCTATCTACTACTTCATTGAACCGACTCCTTCGGAATTATTTGTAAATGATTGTTTGTTTAAAAAAAACGTAGACTATCACTATAATATTTCTATTTCTTACTCAAGTTATATGCTTATATGTGTTATGCTACTATTTTGTCAACTGTGTAGTCTATACAAGAAAAACAAAAGGCTATGCGTGTTGGGAACGAAGCGCGGAAACCGTTCCCCCAAACCAGAAAGTCCTGCGAGAGAACCGAGCAAAAGCACACAAACCAAAAACGCCAAACACAATCGCAGACACAAAGTTTTTTGACGTCCCTTGCGGGAAAAACCACGGGACGATCGGAGTCCAACCCTAAAGAACCTCCACTAATGGAATAAAGAGAATACACCCTCTACAAGCTCCTTCCGATCCAACACGGATCACCACAACTCACTTGAAAGAAGAAAATTTTGATTGCGGACTTCGAAGAACAAGAGATGCCGAAAAATTATTCGAAGCAATCTCTCCTTCACAATAGTCCTTAATCTTCTCTCTCTCTCAAAGATTGTAAAGCACTCTTTTTTTTGAGATGATTTTACAACTAGCATGCATCACCCTTTTATAAGTCCTTGGTAACCCATACATGAAAGGTCAATATATATGGAAACTTCCAATATAAATCAATCATATATTTAATGGAAATCCAATCATAATTAGCTTACCATAATTGGAAACCCAATAATATGGAAAGCTACTATATGAAGGGTCCAATCATAAATATATAATCAAAGTAAATATGGAAATCCAATCATATATTTCTTTACCATATATGTACCAAAATAAATGTAAAACCCCCTAAATTGCTACTACAATTTTAAATTTTTTTATGGTTATTTATTGATATTTAAATTTTACTTTGTATTTTTACGTCTCGATGTCGTACTGTACGTCGCGCGCAAAATTTGTTTTTCGTACTTACTCGTCGAGTGCGAATATGTGCGAGGTACATATTTTAGGAAAAAAATAGTTTGGATTTATTTATCAAAAATAGTTTCAAAGTATATAAATAGAATTTCGAGTTTATTATTTATTTATAAAAAGCCTTACATGTTTGCAGTAAAATAATAAATATGATTATTATAAAATGGTATATTAGAAAAGCAAGTTTTATATTTTAAAATTATTTATCAGTATATATATGTAATTTTCGAAATTATTAATATAGTATTTTTTGAAAACATATTTTGAAATTTTGTGACAATTTAAATTTTGATTCGATTTTAAGGAATGATTTAAATAAATAAATTAATACCTATATTTGATATTGATTTGATTTTAAATTGAAGGAATTTAATTGGATTTAAATTGAATTTGGATTTAGATTGGATTTGGATTTGAATTTGGATTTAAATTTATTAGTAGCTAATTATCTATTTGGGTTTTAAACAAATCCAAATCCTTATCCTAATGGGAATTCCCACATCCTATAAATAGGCAGGTACTCCTCCATAATTCTCTCCACAACCAAAATTTTCCACAAAATTGGTGCATCATGTCTGTGCCTCCCTACATCCACTATATGTAATTCTAGTACAGATACATATTTTCGACCCCGTGTCCGACAACCCCGGACACCCATCCAGGTCGTGTCGGACATTCCCCAACACGACGATAGCAAGCCTAAACCTAATCCTGAGCTCTGTTGCGCCGTCTCGGTCGCCGATCCTAGCCTGTTTTCAACGATCTCCGCACCACAACACCCACCACCACCGTCACCATTGTCGCAACCACCCCCGCTCTCCTCCCGATCTCCACCGCCATAAACTACCAACCCGACCACCACCGTCGCGGCACATCCAGTGCCCGACCCACATCTTCAACCACCTGAACCTGGTCCATCAACCCGACCACTACCAGATGGGAGAAAGGGAAGAGCCCAACCTGACAGATCGGCGATCGTCGACCCCAGCCATGGACCGCCTCTCCAAAACGCACGACGAGCCACCAAGATCACTTCTCCGCCCTGACGACGACGCTCCCTCCAACGCCTTCCCTCTGCCGCACGATCACCGTTCCGCCGATTCCTCCTCCAGATCGGCCGACTCCTCCCCGCTGGTGCCGGCGCACCGATCGTCGCGCCACCAGCTCCCGACCACGGCGGCCGGCCGGATCTCCACTCCACAGACCGACGCCGCCCACATCAGCCTCCGCCCCGCAGTGCCTGTCCGCCCGCAGAGCATCCGCGTCGCCCTCGGCACCGACCACCCTCCGCCGCCTTCCCTCCGATCTGTCACTCCCGGCAGGCCGTGCCCCGATCCCTCCGACCAAGACCTCTCCGGTGGTCGCCTCCCACCAGCATAGGCCTCTACCGGCCGACTCCCGCCGGACGCCGCCCTCCACGTGCGCCGGCCGCCGCCATCGGTAAGAACCCTTCCCGTATTCTCTCTCTCTCTCTCCCTCTCACTCTCTCTCTCTGTAATGGAATTGGGGAGAGGAGGGTTAGAGGAGCTGAAGAGTTATTGTATTATTATTAGGTTTTATTATTATTATTATTATTATTTCCATTATTATTTTTAAGTTTTATTATTATTATTACCTTATTATATTAAGTTTCATTATTATTATTATAACCATTATTATTATTAAGATTATCATTATTACTATTATTATTATTATTGTCATTATTATTATTATGATAATATAAGTATATTTTGTTAAAAAATGAATTAATATCACTATTATTATTATCTTTGATATTGTGTTGTAATTAACAAATAAATATATGATAAAATTTTAAGTTTCGGTAACAAAAGTATATTGGTACTTGACTATATATGAATTTCAAAACTGATTTCAGAACGTAAATATTTTATTATATTATTGACATTTTAAAATATAGCCTTCGACCTAAATCTTATTTTGATAAAAATTAGATTCTCTCCCTAAAGCGATTTTAGAATATTTGGACTAATTAAAAGATAGTTTCACATTATGATTTTTAATTATATATGTAATTAAGATATTTTGTTTAAAATTATACATAATTTTAAGTATCATAAATATTTTCAAATTAGTACGAGTATGTTCTTCACGATTGCTCCTCGATTTCCACCATTGATCACGACTAATCGTGCATTTCTTTTTCTCGTGAATTTTGGACGCTTACCCATCGACCTCGGCTATTGGACAAAACAGGACTTGTTGAACCATTGCACCACATCATGCATAACACCAGGCAAGACACCTTGCCTTTACTGTTTTAATTTCTTGCTCAATATCATGAATGTTGTGTTTATTTTCAAGATTGTTTCTTTCTAAATTATATGTAGATGCAAATTACTATATTTTATAAAATTGGCTTAGAGTTAAGAGACTACCATCAAATTTAGTGTGTCTCATTGACTTGCCACGATTGTACACGAGTTGTGTGTGAGAGTTGTGAGTATCATATAGAGGTCACTTGCGTGTGGGCTGATCCCCCGTGCGCATGCGTAGGAATAACTGTCAATAGATGCATGATTAGAAGACTTAACAGTTATCTATATTAAAACTGTGTGGTGGAAACAACACGTGTTTGTGTGTCATAGTTACGACACACGTATAGTATCATTGGGGGGAGGGGATAGCTACTAGCGTAGGGGCTACTTTTATTTGACACATTTGGGAGATAGTGTCTCGGATGAGCGCTACGTGTTACCCGGCCGATAGTGTCTTGGATGAGCGCTACTTGTTGGCCACTCTTTATTACATGCTTGAGACAGCCCCTGCGTAGAACATTGTCCTCTAAATTGAAATCCACATAGAATGGTTAGGAACCTTTACCCATGCATACTTTTCTATTGAGCTTTATTTATTCAGTTAATCGGCATGATATTATGTGTCTTGTTACGTCCCTCTGAGGACCTGGTGATCTCTCCAGGTGTGTGTTTTCGTGATTTCTTGCAGGTGCTCTAGCTAAGGCCATTCCTTCCTTAGTGATGATTGTTTTTGGACTCGTCATTTGCTTCGCTCGACCAATCACTTTCTTGTATATTTCTTCTCTATTTAAATTAGTTGGTAGTGGACTTTGTCTCCGCCCAACGATTGTATACATGACAAACTCAAAGTTGCTTTTATATTATCATTTACCTTTGTGGATGAGATTTAGTGTCTTGGCTTTCTACATTTACAGCTTATGTATATATACGTGTCGTATATTTACTCGTATGCATACAGCTGGCATGTCTACGTACTTGGTCCTACGTATTTTGGGACTGGGGCGTTACATGTTTTTGTGGTGGCCCATGCAGGTCAAGTTTGTCACTTCGGCTAGTAATTGTACCGATGTGGGCCTGCAATATAGGATTAGAGTTTAGAATCGCATTCACCTACTTGACATCCTTTCTTGACTTCAAATTCCGAACCCTCGTTCGACCTTCTTGATTTGCATCTTGCTTGACTCCTCCTACTGTAAATTCTTAGTTCATGCTTAGTAAGATGACTACACTAGTATATGCTCATAGGTTAAACACATGGCTAGAAGGTTACATTGACAAGTAATTGAGATCTTATTTTAGTTATAAAGGCAGTTATTTTTCTAGGAATAAGATATTAAGGATTAGTTAATCCCAAGTTGGGTAGTAGCATATTACCGCTTCCAAAAGGTAGTTGGAATTTTATTTTGATATTACAAGATGATATACACAAGAGGATAGCTAGATCGAGAAAACAAATTAATTTGATTTGTGTTTTGATTTTTGAAGGTCATTGAGCATTTATGAATTATCGAGTTATAGCTATACATATTTTGGAATGATATAAATTTGATTTGGAAAAGGATCTTAAAATTTTAAATGTGGAATTATGATTTATGATTGACCAAAATTTGAGGATGATTGGTAAACTTTGATAAAATATTTTTGAATTAAATTATGTCATATGATCTATGATTTATAAGGTTATTTAGAGTTTAAAGTCTTGATTATGGATATTTAAATTTTGGTGAAATATATATATATCTATATATATATATATATATATATATATATATATATATATATATATATATATATATATATATATATATATACTTTTGAAGAGTAGTTGTGACTTATTGGAAGCTAGATACACACATTTGAAGAATACATAATTAAATTCGGAAGTTATTTAAATGTTCTATTTTGTAGTACGAAATTCGGCTGATAAACTTATTAAATGTTGAGTTTAAGATTGGAGAAAATAATAATAATAATTATTCGATTTGTGAAATACAAGGGTTGTTTCGAGATTGACTAGAGATTTAAATTTTGATTAAAATTTATAGCCTAAGATGATTGGAAAGTGTTGGTGGAGTATCTTAGAAATTTTATTGAGAAACTTTCGAGGAACTTGAAAATTTTAGATTAGATCATATATTGGTAGAGGACCAAGAAGCAAGTAAGGTCACCCTAGTGCGATAGAAGGATTCCACGCTAATTGTCATATCCCTCATGGCCACGATAGTAACATATACACAAGTATTGTTAGTCATCTACAAAATCATGTGGTTACATTGCAATCTTGACTCACTCGACATTCTCCCAAATCTAGATTTTATCGTGACTTTCTAACCATTTGAAACATAAGAAATGATTAGATTGTTCCTTAACCATATTCCATCTAAGTGACTATCATATCTTTAGAAACTGGATTTCTAACTTATTTTACCTTGATTTGTTAGAATCTAAGTTATCTTTATTTCATGCTTTAGCTCGGTCATTTATTTTGTTCGTTGATCATTATCTCATGAACTCCCATACTATTTTAAATTCTTTTGTATCCTTTACCGTGACTTGGATATTTGGAGCATAACACTAGACTTTTCCTTCCCACAAATTTTACATGCAAGACCTAGACGAGCCCACCTTCATGTAGGTATACCACGTGCCACTAAAACACGTCTCCTTGTACTATAATTTTATGTTGCGACTTTCGGGACAAAAAGACTGGACTCTAATCCCTACCGTGAAACCAATATACTTTAAACTATAGATGAGACTCAACCTTGACTACTTCTTTCCACCCGATGTGTAATGCTTGACTTGCGCGTTACCTTGATTGCTTGACCTATTGAACCCTTAACACTACTAGTTCGACTCTTGTAAGAATACCTCCGACCTAACCAACATTTTGTGGACCACATTGATAGGTTCACTTAGACCATAGAATTCAGTGGACCCTAACTTATCTAGTCAACCAAGCCGACTGTATAGGCCCAAACTTGGGGCAAGACTTAGGTTTTAAAGGACCTTGGACTACTTAATTCCCTTTATCATGGTCCCTTACTTATACCTTGACTATTCTAATGCTAACTTAGCTTAAATTTTGCAAGCTTATTTTCTTATCAAGCTTGATCATGACATGCTTCCACTAACATATTGTCTAATCAGAACCAGTGCATGATGGTCTGATCAACCTAGTGCACTTGGTTCGCTTTTCGAATATCATTTACGTGGATGGAAACATAGATAAACTTGCCCTAGAGCCCCATCCGCGACTGCCTTGACAAATCTCTTTGAATTATTCAATCGCCTTTGAACCACATATTAGAATGCAAATCATCTTCCTTGAACTGTGATGGCCTTCGTCTTTTACCTATTCTGGACAGGGCATGTACTTGATTGATTGGCCAAACTATTTTTCTATGGCCATGAAGTTTGTGTATACACAGAAATAGCTAGCCACTGACCTACCAATGTGACTTTATCCCTATATTGAGTTCCTCGTCATTTTTTCGACCCTAGACAACTTTTGCGACCTTCTCGGAACTCGAGAATGATTCAACTCTAAACCTAGACGACTATATTCTCTAAATTGCTTGCCCTTAATCTAGTTGATTCCTTCTCTCTTTATTCATGTCTTATCAACCCTTAATTCTTCCTTATTTCATTGTGTTAACTAGCAACCCCTTTCAAAAACTATATCATTGAGTTGTTTTCATTATAATCGGACTCTCTAATTGCCGATAAGTTTTGATCATCATTTCATCGTATTGTCTCGAGTTTCGGTATTGATGAACTCCATCTCCTTCCGACTCTACCTATTTTTTTTTCTAAATTTCGAGGACGAAATTCTTGTAAGTTGGGTAGGATGTAAAATCCCCTAAATTTCTACTAAAATTTTAAATTTTTTTATGGTTATTTATTGATATTTAAATTTTACTTTATATTTTTACGTCTCGATGTCGTACTGTACGTCGCGCGCAAAATTTTGTTTTTCGTACTTACTCGTCGAGTGCGAATATGTGCGAGGTACATATTTTAGAAAAAAAATAGTTTGGATTTATTTATGAAAAATAGTTTCAAAGTATATAAACAGAATTTTGAGTTTATTATTTATTTATAAAAAGCCTTACATGTTTGCAGTAAAATAATAAATATGATTATTATAAAATGGTATATTAGAAAAGCAAGTTTTATATTTTAAAATTATTTATCAGTATATATATGTAATTTTCGAAATTATTAATATAGTATTTTTTGAAAACATATTTTGAAATTTTGTGACAATTTAAATTTTGATTTGATTTTATGGAATGATTTAAATAAATAAATTAATACCTATATTTGATATTGATTTGATTTTAAACCGAAGGAATTTAATTGGATTTAAATTGAATTTGGATTTAGATTGGATTTGGATTTGAATTTGGATTTAAATTTATTAGTAGCTAATTATCTATTTGGGTTTTAAACAAATCCAAATCCTTATCCTAATGGGAATTCCCACATCCTATAAATAGGCAGGTACTCCTCTATAATTCTCTCCACAACCAAAATTTTCCACAAAATTGGTACATCGTGTTTGTGCCTCCCTACATCCACTATATGTAATTCTAGTACAGATACATATTTTCGACCCCGTGTTCGACAACCCCAGACACCCATCCAGGTCGTATCGGACATTCCCCAACACGACGGCAGCAAGCCTAAACCTAATCCTGAGCTCTGTCGCGCCGTCTCGGTCGCCGATCCTAGCCTGTTTTCAACGATCTCCGCACCACAACACCCACCACCACCGTCACCATTGTCGCAACCACCCCCGCTATCATCCCGATCTCTACCGCCATAAACTACCAACCCGACCACCATCGTCGCGGCACATCCAGTGCCCGACCCACATCTTCAACCACCTAAACCTGGTCCATCAACCCGACCACCACCAGATAGGAGAAAGGGAAGAGCCTAACCTGACAGATCGGCGAGCGCCGACCCCAGCCATGGACCGCCTCTCCAAAACGCACGACGAGCCACCAAGATCACTTCTCCGCCCTGACGACGCGCGCTCCCTCCAACGCCTTCCCTCTGCCGCACGATCACCGTTCCGCCGATTCCTCCTCCAGATCGGCCGACTCCTCCCCGCTGGCGCCGACGTACCGATCGCCGCGCCACTAGCTGCCGACCATGGTGGCCGGCCGGATCTCCCCTCCACAATGCCGTCACCACTTGGAAAACCCAGTACCGGCGGCCAGAGCCAACCGACGTCGCCCACATCAGCCTCCGCCCCGCAACGCCTGTCCGCCCGCAGAGTATCCGCGTCGCCCTCGGCACCGACCACCCTCCGTCGCCTTCCCTCTGATCTGTCACTCCCGGCACGCCGCGCCCCGATCCCTCTGACCAAGACCTCTCCGGTGGTCGCCTCCCACCAGCATAGGCCTCCACCGGCTGACTCCCGCCGGATGCCGCCCTCCACGTGCGCCGGCCGCCGCCATCGGTAAGAACCCTTCCCGTATTCTCTCTCTCTCACTCTCTTTCTCTCTGTAACAGAATTGGGAGAGGAGGGTTAGAGGAGCTGAAGAGTTATTTGTATTATTATTAAGTTTTATTATTATTATTATTATTACCATTATTATTTTAAAGTTTTATTATTATTATTATTACCTTATTATTATTAAGTTTCATTATTATTATTATTACCATTATTATTATTAAGATTATCATTATTACTATTATTATTATTATTGTCATTATTATTATTATGATAATATAAGTATATTTTATTAAAAGATTAATTAATATCACTATTATTATTATCTTTAATATTGTGTTGTAATTAACAAATAAATATATGATAAAATTTTAAGTTTCGGTAACAAAAGTATATTGGTACTTGACTATGTATGAATTTCAAAACTGATTTCAGAACGTAAATATTTTATTATATTATTGACATTTTAAAATATAGCCTTCGACCTAAATCTTATTTTGATAAAAATTAGATTCTCTCCCTAAAGCGATTTTAGAATATTTGGACTAATAAAAAGATAGTTTCACATTATGATTTTTAATTATATATGTAATTAAGATATTTTGTTTAAAATTATACATAGTTTTAAGTATTATAAATATTTTCAAATTAGTACGAGTATGTTCTTCACGATTTCTCCTCGATTTCCACTATTGATCACGACTAATCGTGCATTTCTTTTTCTCGTGAATTTCAGACGCTTACCCATCGACCTCGGCTATTAGACAGAACAGGACTTGTTGAACCATTGCACCACATCAGGCATAACACCAGACAAGACACCTTGCCTTTACTGTTTTAATTTCTTGCTCAATATCATGCATGTTGTGTTTATTTTCAAGATTGTTTCTTTCTAAATTATATGTAGATACAAATTACTATATTTTATAAAATTGGCTTAGAGTTAAGAGACTACCATCAAATTTAGTGTCTCATTGACTTGCCACGATTGTACACGAGTTGTGTGTGAGAGTTGTGAGTATCATATAGAGGTCACTTGCGTGTGGGCTGATCCCCCGTGCGCATGCGTAGGAATAACTGTCAATAGATGCATGATTAGAAGACTTGACAGTTATCTATATTAAAACAGTGTGGTAGAAACGACACATGTTTGTGTGTCATAGTTACGACACACGTATAGTATTATTGGGGGGAGGGGACAGCTACTAGCGTAGGGGCTACTTTTATTTTACACATTTGGGAGATAGTGTCTCGGATGAGCGCTACGTGTTACCCGGCCGATAGTGTCTCGGATGAGCGCTACTTGTTGGCCACTCTTTATTACATGCTTGAGACAGCCCTGCGTAGAACGTTGTCCTCTAAATTGAAATCCACATAGAATGGTTAGGAACCTTTACCCATGCATACTTTTCTATTGAGCTTTATTTATTCAGTTTATCGGCATGATATTATATGTCTTGTTACATCCCTCTGAGGACCTGGTGATCTCTCCAGGTGTGTGTTTTCGTGATTTCTTGCAGGTGCTCTAGCTAAGGGCATTCCTTCCTTCGTGATGATTATTTTTGGACTCGTCATTTGCTTCGCTCGACCAATCACTTTCTTGTATATTTCTTCTTTATTTAAATTAGTTGGTAGTGGACTTTGTCTCCGCCCAACGATTGTATACATGACAAACTCAAAGTTGCTTTTATATTATCATTTACCTTTGTGGATGAGATTTAGTGTCTTGGCTTTCTACATTTACAGCTTATGTATATATACGAGTCGTATATTTACTCGTATGCATACAGCTGGCATGTCTACGTACTTGGTCCTACGTATTTTGGGACTGGGGCATTACAATAAAATCCATGCACTCCCCCAGCTTCTCCGACACACGGATGGCGCTCGTCGCTCTCCGGGGTATTCTCCACATAGGTGGGAACCCCACCCACTCCAACAATGCGAGCGCAACACTTATACCCCCATCGAATTTCTAGAAAAGGTTATGCTAAATTAGAGGCAGAAATTGTAAGTATTTATTTGAATTTCTTTGAAATTTTATTAGCAAAGTGTTTTCAAGTACTACTAACTATTGTTCTCTTTTTTAATAAACTGCAAAAAGATCAGGGAACCATTAACGAAATTGATCAGGATATAATTTGGAAGGCTACTCGAGCTAATAAGTCTGGTGAATTTGACAATAAGGCCATTGAGAATCGAGCAAAAAAAAAGTAAGTTATCTTGATATCCCCTACGGTGTTAATTTTTTATACTTAGATGGCATATAACTTAGAATCTTTTTATACCATATTTGTAGGATAAGTTGAGAAAACAAAAAGACAAGGGGTTGCTAAATCTTACTGGTTGAAAAGATATTCTGGCATTGGCAATAGAGACTCCTGATCATTTTGGTAGAATAAGAGGTCTGTGACAATATGTCATCCCATCAATGTATTTTCCACCCGCTCCCACTCGACAAGCGCTAGACCAAAATATGGATAAGCGACATACTAATTTGTATGATTTGCAAGTTAATATGACAAGTTTTTAAAATTATATTTGAGCCAACCTCCTGAGAAAATTTGGACCATTAACACCCAAGATGATGAACCTCCTGGGGGTTAGGATCATCTACAAAATCTTTCATTAAGTGTGTAGCCAAGTCATTCTCATATTTCTCAAAAGGGTGATCTATTATTTGTACTGTACAATCTTTGTAATTTTTCTTATGATTTAATTGTTTGAGCATTTGTACTTGTAGGAAAATCGTGCAAGTTGGCATCTAGAACCATCGATGATATTGTTGCTGAAGGCACTCAATTTAGTGGTGATGATCCGTATGCATCCATCCATGCATGGAGTGCCTTTGTTTTCTACAAATGTACGTGTTTCTATCACCATCATATAGGAAGTGCCCAATTGCCGATTCCTGTGGGAGATGAGCAAATTTTTGTTTCTAAGCCATTGTATCTGTTGTGGCTTGGCCCAAAGATCTAGTTATATATATCCTAGTTTTAAGCCTGCAACACAAGTAATATTACCTATTTCTCTTCTCTTCTCTTATTATCCCTTTGTTTTCTTTTACAATAAATTTTGCTTGCACATAATTTTAGTATTAAAAAAGCATCAATTTATTCATCTTAAACATAGGAATTGAGAGGACCACAACCATCAGCGCCATCGAGCGCCCAAAAATTGATATATTCTCTTATTCGATATGTGGAAACCTCGACGACAGGAATGCATGTCCACATGGACCCTAGAGTAGTGTCCCCTTATGATATATATGTTATGAAGGAAGATTTACTTTAATTTTCTAGTATGAAAGAAATATATGTTCAAATATTTGTTGTTTAAATGAGGTGTGATCAATTTTTGGCTTAGCAATGCCTTTATTCTCAAAATATTTGACGTGTTGTATATTAATTATGTGTCCCGAATAATCTGTTTACAAATTTTTATATGGTATGTTGCAAAGGTCAAATTTAGAAAGTTAAGTATAGACTTATTGAACCTGGAGTAGTTGCTGAAGCACGAAAGAGTTCACTTAGAGCTCGTGAGTTGGCCATAAGAATGGAAGTCTGCAACAAAGGTGAAATGGTAGTATTTCCATACACCGCGATGTAAGTTTTCTCCTTATCAATTTACTTTATAGTTCTGAGTACCAGGAGTCAAGTTATTGATGACAACCTTATATTGAATATGCTTGCTTATTCTCATAATGTACATACTACAACTTATTTTTATTCAGTTATAATGACTGTGCATGCTTTATCATAGTGAGGTGTGGCTTGTAATAAGGTTAATGAGCTTAGATAATGAATTTCAAATATTTTAGGACATCCACTCTACTTGTTGACACATCAACATATATTGTCAAGTTGAAAATGGGAGAGATAAGATAGATCAACAAATGTGTAATATAGAAAGGATAGGCTATATCAGCCTATTTTGGTTCTTGCATAACATTTGGTAGGTACAAGCTTGTATATTTAAAGGGGGAAGGTTGAAGCCTCTTGTACTCAATACTACTCTAATTTACTCACGAGTAGCCTAGCAATCCCCTCTCTATTGTCCATGGCCATCTCTGCACTAATCAAATAGATAATCTGAGATTAAACTGCTATTGTGCTATTTGTTTCGTCCACATATAGTATACTCGAATATTAGACTGTTTGTACTCCAAATTAAACTGTTGTTTGTTTTTTGCATGGTATACCCGTAGTAGTACATAGAGTACTCGATTATTAACAATGGTCAAACAGAAATCTGAGAACAGATACACAGCAATTTAATTTGTATATTATACTCGATTGATAGTATACTCGATTATTAACACTACATATTAACAGCAATTTAATTTGTTCTGTACATATTAGAGTACAGTTTTTTGTGTTTTGTGCATAGTAAATATGTGACTAACAAACAACAATTTAGTTTGACAAACCTTAAAATATATTTTGGAAGTTCTTCCACATTTGTTGGACATTAATTTTCAAGGAACAGTTACTTGTAATGTTCTTCTTTTCAATTTATTTTACAAATTCCAATTTCATATTCCTATATTGTAACGTACAACAGACTACTTTAGTATTTTGATACTTGTATATATAAGCTTTATTCTGGTTTTCTATTATTTTTGTGGTTTAACTTTGTTATATATAGCTATCACTGGATGCTGGTTGTCGATCCATACGCACAAAGTATTTACTTTTTTTATCCGCTTGGTCTTGATCCGCATGACGACTTAAGATTGGTTCCAATGTAATTGTTTAGCTAATATATATAGTAGAATTTTTTACCATTTAGGAACAACTGCATGTCACATTTTTTATTGTAGGGCTTTTAAGATATGACTCGCTCAAAAAGGGATGAAGTGGAAAAGCCTAACATAGTGTCACGATTCGCACCCATTGTGAGGGTACGAGAATGTAACAACGTCCAGCCTACGCCGCAGTGTCGGCAGTAGAACGCTATCCTAGGTCGCAACATCTAACAATATAAAGCTAAGCAGTTTATACTCCCCGAATGGGGGTGACATAGCAGAAAATAAACTCAATCACAACTAAAGAAGAAGAAACACGATATGATAAAGAACTCAAGGAAAATACAGATGATCAAATAGTTTAAGATAACATCTCAGCAGATATCTAGAGTACAAGGTCTCAGCTACTGAATATGAAAGAATATACAACCCAGATCTCAAAGACAGAAATAAAGTCTATCTACTAGTCTCAAGACAACATAAGTAAGATAAGGCCTAACTAAGCTAGTCTAGGCAGTAGGGTAAAGTCGCCAGCTAGAGTTGTCCTGCAGAAAGTATCCACACAGGTCCCTTCCTCGTCCTCTGTAATATTTTCAACAGGTCCAGTCAGGACAGGAGCGAGCACAGTACATCTCAACAGTTCATAGCAGGTTAGAAAATATAATCATACAGTAAAGTAAGATATAGATACTGAAGAAAATGCAGTATGTAAACAGAGAGAGAGTTGTAATAAAAATATCTACTATAAGTAAAGAACTAACAGTGGCTAGTGAGTCAGAGTATAATATAGACGTGTAAATGGCATAGGATGATTCTGATGCTACACTATGGAAGGATTCTGATGCTATACTACTTGGGTATTATTCACATGTCCACTTCTACTCCCCCGTACCCCCAATTAATACACAAGGATCCAACCAGGTTATGTTATGATTCTATGTAACGGCCCCCGAAGGGTGGTACATAGTAGTCCCATAAATGGAGATTCTGGGAAACCCAATAAATGGGATAAGGATTCAAAAAAAACTCTGTGATCATAAGAGTATATGTCACAAGTGATCAAAGAACCAACGAAGCATAGTGATACGCCATGTAAGTAAAACGCACAAAACATGTAGTACCCGATGCTCCCTGAAGGGATAACATCTCAAGAAGGGATCCATATAGTACTAATCCGTGTGACCAACGTGACAGTATCAAGTAAAGTAATTTAATGCAGGAAAATAATTCTAAGCAGGATATGAAATGATCAGAGAATGTACTCGCCTGTATCTGTGTGTCCGGATGAAATGTACCGTCCGAGGAGAAGTGTCTGGCTCCTAATCAGAACAGCACAAATCACAACAAGTCTAAAATGATATAATGAAGTCCTACTATGCATTCTACATGATTCTAGGTCAATCTAGACCAAAGTCAACTCTTGGTCAACTCTGGTCAACCCTACAAGTCAAACTAGGTCCACTATGGTCAAACTAGGTCCAACAAGTCTAAACTAGGTTAAACAAGTCATTCTAGGTCTAACTAGTCCATACTACTCTAAACAAGCCTACACTAGTTAACACACACCATTACAAGGCTATATTATAATACAACTATATAGCTACCTACATACATATAGGCAAATACACACATTCATGTGTTATATTTCATTCCCATACATGTTGACATATAACCCACATTATATACAACACATCATATACATTATTATATATACATCTACATTACACACATATACATATATAATATGTACATACATGTTAGGTTATAGTTTATATTTATTAGGAACATCACATACATTTATACATATATATATAGGCTAAAATCAATATACACATATGTGTGTGTCTCAGGAATACAGTTTAAACAGTGTAACAGTTGAGTGTGGCAAAGGGTATGTGAATGTGTCAATATGCTCATGAGTGTGTGTGTGTTAATTGTGGGTTAGTGAATTTACATATGTGTGTGTGTATGATAGGAGGAATGTGTTGACAGGAAAGTAAATGTGTGTATGAGTATACAGGATTTAGTTTATGTGTGAGAGATCACATGAATGTGTAACATGAGAGTGTCAAGAGTGACTGTCATGAGGACAGTGTGGTGTACATGTGTGTGTGATTAGGATAGTGTAATGGAACCATGTGTGTGTGTATTTAGTTTTAGGGAAAACAGGAATAAAGGGTGTTACATAGAGTGTGTGTGTTAGAGATATACATGAGAGTGTGTGGATGTGTTATACATGAGGGTGTGTCAAGTGTGGCATGAAGGTGTGTGATATGTATCCTGAAAACAGTGTGGTAATGTATAAAAATTAGTGAGTATTAACAATGAAAAATCTAGAACCTAAACAGTGTGACAGTAAAGGCAAAACAGTGAAGGAAACAGTGAGGTATAAACCTGAAATTAGTGGGTAATAAATAGGAATCACATGACAGTTACAAATGGGAAGAAATCAGTTCATTCCCAGGTCATGTAGTGAAGGGAAAGGAGGGAAACCAATTCAACAATTCCAGTTCAAAAACAGAAACTTAAAACCAGTTTTCAGTCCACACTTTGCATTCTCAGATTTTGAGCCAAACCAACACCAATTCAACCCAAAATTCGACACACACTTAGTTTATATATAGGAGAATCATATTAGGGCTTAAACCAATCATTAACAGTATCTAATTAGGTTAATTCTACTGCCAAAACTCATTTCAAAAATCTGGAAATTTAGGAAACTGATGCACAGTTCAGAAAATTGGGTAAATGCTAATTGAAATCAAAAATCAAACTAAAATACAATTCTAATGGTTGGTAAAAGAAGAACATCAAGTGCTCGTGTCTTCTAGGTAGATTCGTGTCCAACACAATGCGACACAGCGCATGTCCAAGCCACAGAGCATGAATCGAGCACTTACAGTACACGTTCAAAATGCTGTGCAGAGCACATGTACACGCATTTTGTGTACACGACACGACACGAGCTAGCACACGTGCTCGTGTCAGTGGGTACGCCTAGGGTTAGTCTAGGTCTGACACACCCTGAATCGTACCCAAGTGTTGCAGTGTCCGACTTATAAAGCCGTATCCGAACCCAAAAACACAAACCGAACCATCAGTATAAAACCTGTGCAGAGTGAATCTCGTGTCCGATACGACACGAGAAGACTCGAGGCTTGGGGGCCCTCGTGTCAGACACTGCCCCCACCCCCTCGTCAAATCCCAGCTCGCCACGTGGCCTGTGCATCGAGCACGAGGCCACGAGCAGCAGGGGAATGTACTGCCTGCGCGCGCGTGCGTGCACCCGCGTGTGCACGTGTCTGTGGTGACTCGACACGACACGAAAACCACACCAAGACACAAGAAACACATAAGCGACATCAAACCCTATTTTCCTATTCAATTACTTTCCTAAAAATAACTCGAAATGCCCATTGGAGCATTTCATCAAACACTTAGAGAAAGGGACTGATACGTGTCCATTTAGGACACGAAATGGACACAAAACCTAGATCTAGGCATACCTACAGGTAGGGTAGACCTAGGGCTTCATATATATGCAAGAAAATCAGAATTTCATGGTGTAGAATGAAAGTTACCTATATGTATCAAAATCCTCAAAAAGCTCCAAAGAGAGGTGTTCCTCTTGATAGTCAAACTTCTCCAAATTGGTTTGAATCTGAGAATAACATATAACAACAGTAAGAACACTTCATTTAAAACCTATTGCAATTTGTTTGAGGGAAAAAGGAGCTAAAATGGAATTTCTATGGATTATTGAAGTTGAGAAAATACCTCTTTCTAAAAACTTATTCTTCCTAAAGAGGCTAGCCCTAATTTCTAGGATAATATTTATAGGGAGGAATCCCTAGGATGGGTCAAGTGGCCGGCCAAGTATGGGCTTGGGTTAGTGTTGCTAGTGGGTTGGGCTTAGTCATTAATCAATGTTTCAAAAATTACAAGTCATGACTTGTGACCAAAAGCTTTCTATTCTAAACTCTATATTCCTAATTGATTCTAATAACTAGAGTATGGTTAACTTAACTTAACCTAGGGTCTCATAATCTAACCAAGTCCAAACTCAACTAGGGTTAGGTTACCAAGTCAAAACTAGTCAAAGTCAACCTAGTCAACCCTCATTCAAACAATTCCAAAATAATTCCTAAAAATTCCCATAAATTCAAATAAATTCTAATAAATTCAAATAACCCAAAAAATGACAAAAATACCCTCAAACTAGAAATGATAAACAAAATACCCTAATCACAAGGCTAGGCTCTAGGTCAACCAGTCTCCAAGGTTACACTATCAAACACCAAAATCATAAGTCATGATTAAAAATAGTTTTAAATGATTAAAAATCACCAAAAATTATATCATGATTTAAATATCATTATTAAAAGACTAAAATTACAAAATTTCAAATTTACCCTCTTCTGGAAAACTGGGTGTTACACATAGAACTGTGTGAATGTAAGTTTTAATTTATGTTTCATTATTATTTTTTATTATTCGTGCTAACTCCTTTATTTTTCACTTTCTAATGTAGTATCGAACAACCAAACAATACTAAAAGTGGTTACAATGTAATGAAATATATGAAGGACATATTCCAACATTCTACTGCCAAATTAGAAAAGTGGTAAGTTAGATGTTAAGATAATTCTATTAATGTAATATTGGTTGTATTGGTATAAAATGACATTATTAACGTAACAGTTGATTTTGTGTTAGAAGAAAAGATTGCTCCATCAAAGAAATTGATAAAATGAGAGGAGAGGTGGCCAAATTTATCGTTAAGAAGAAAATATGTATTAAGAAAATTTTAGAAGTATTATGTTTTGAAGTATGTGAAAAAGAAAGAATATTGTCTAGTTCAATGTCATGAAGTTGAATGATTATGAAATGAAATATTTTTTGTTGGTGTTACATATTTGTTTTCTTTAATGGGATATTGTATGTACTTTTCATTATTTTAAGCCGTCATTGTTGTACCCTCGATAAAAGTCATTTATTCATAATAATTCATTTTTTTCCAGTGTTAAAGTCATCTTTTATAAATGACGATGACACATGTAAGTCATCGTTTGTATGTAATGATGATGCATAAAAGTTATATTTTATAATAATAAAAAGTTAACATATTTTGTGCTGTCGTTGTTGTACCCTCGACAAAAGTCATCTTTTGTGAATATAGATGACCCATATAAGTCATCTTTTGTAAATAACAATGACGTATGTATGTCATATTTGTTAATAATAATGACGTGTGTTGAGTTCTCATTATTTTCCACGATAAGTCATATTTTATAAATAATGATGACGTCTGTAAATCATTGTTAGTAAATGAAGATGATACATAAAAAGTCATCTTTTATAAACAAAGATGATGTGTGTTGAGCTATCATTGTTGTCTCATGAAAGAAATCATCTTTTGTAAATAAAGATGACATATATAAGTCATCTTTTATAAATAAAGATGATGCATAAAAGTCATCTTCCATAGATGAGGATAACGTGTGTCGAGCTGTCATTGTTTTCTCATGTTAAAGATGATGGTAACATAGATGACAGCCATACAAATGTCATCAATTAGCATTTTTGGCCATCATTGTTAACTATTTTTGTAGTAGACAATCATCCAAAACATGACCCTGGTTCGCTATTTTTGGGATTTCGTGATATCTCGAACTTGTTTCATATTTCGTTTGATGTTTTAGAAAGGTGACACAGAGACCTTTAATAGACAATTTTTCCAAAATTTATTAATTTAATTTTCCTTCCAATTTAGTCCGTGTAAACCCCAAATGATTAGCAATCTACCGAACTAAAAAATTATAAATCGTAACTGCGATATCTCGCAAACGATTCAAAATTCGTGTGAACTGTCGATTCCAACATTTTTGTGGCATTAAAATCTACATGGCATGGTTGTGAACTCAATTTCAGGTTTGTGTCGACAGACTTTTTGGAACAGAATGCCTCAATTTGTGTGCCATGAATCTCATTATTGCAAACTTAAATTTAATGGTTTAAAACTCATGGTTAACCTACAAACCCAGACTTAATATAGATAAAAATAAATTTAAAGTAATTATATTCAGAATTATTAGTAACCTTTAGGCGAATTAATTAGTTAGGATCATTGGTTATTCGTAGATCTAACTTGTGTTAAATTTTGTATGATGGGTACGTGAGTTGATAGCTTGAATGGATGGTTAGTTGATTGGATTGTGTATGTTGAGTTTCTACACCACCTTCGAAAATAAGAAAGCATACCTTGACCGAATTATACAACATTTTGTATGCATTTTCTATATTATGATGTTTATGTTCATTCATACTTATCTGCTGCTTATGATCATATTGGGATTTATCATATGATGATTTCTTGTTTTACTTGCATGTATGTTTTTTATCTTTTATATATGATTGCTTATTTCAAGTGCGTATTATGATGATATTTGTTTGGTCATATACCTCTGTTCCATCGAGTTTGACACGACTTGACTTGTAGTCTTTAGGAAAGATCAATTGCTAGATATTAGCCTATGTTATCTCTAGGACTTGGAGCATCCTATGATGTTAAAGACTTGTTATTCTAGCTTTAGAAAAGGGAGTGTCCTATGGCATTACGGTATTAGAGACATGTTATATATTCTTGAAATTGGGAGCATCTATGGTGTTATGATATTAAGATATATCTGTACCA
The DNA here is from genome assembly GCA_029216955.1 of Iris pallida. NCBI lineage: Eukaryota > Viridiplantae > Streptophyta > Magnoliopsida > Asparagales > Iridaceae > Iris > Iris pallida. Next base: position 13,056,946 of record JANAVB010017599.1, read on the forward strand.
GGAGCATCCTATGGTGTTATGGTATATTGATTCCTTATCGATTATATTGTTGGTCAGTTTATAGATATTTACGTATTACTCGTTTCTTTTCGTATATGTTTTACTGATACATTCAGCATTTATATTATGTATCTTGCTACATGTCCTAAGAATGTGTACTTTTTCTTTAGAGTATCCAAAGGTTTACGGACCGGCACCAGATGGCGGTTCGACAATAGTTAACAACTCCACAATTGCTTAGTTTATCGTAGCATGGACTTAGTTTATCTCTTGTCTTTATTTTGATTTCCATCTACTAGTAGTGGATTTGCCTCCACCGGATATGACTTAGATTCTTGTAAACTTAATATTGGTATTTACATTCATTATTATCTATTTGATTTAGTTGATATTCATTTGCCGTAGATGAGATATAGATTACCTGTGTCGGTTTAGATACTTGGACTTAAGTCTTATATAGAGAGTTTACGTATAAGCCGTGGAACGTCCATGTGTTGGAGTACTTTCGATTCGTAACATCTAGCAAATTCAGTGGTAGTACTTTCGATTGTGGTGGCCTATGCAGGTCGAGTTAGTCGTTTCGGTTATGTTACTGTATCGAATATGCCTACGAATAAAAATAGAGTTAGGATATCATCCACATGCCTTATGTCACGTCCCAATCCTAAAACATAGGACTATGAACATGTAGCATGCGAGCAGACACATTCCATATGTTTAACAAATTTAATGGACAAAATGGAAAGTATCTTAAGCTGTAAAATAATATAATACATGACAGTCACAAGAACTGAACTCATCCACTGATAAAAGAGAACCACATAATAGTAATAAGATATATCATGCTGAATAAAAGAAACTACATAATATTAAATTGAATTAATATAGTCACATAGGAAAAAGCCCATGGACACAAGTATCAGCAAAATGTAAATGACAAATATAAGTCTCAAATGAATGAAGATGTAATCACTACAAGTCAACAGCTCTGACAGAAAATAAAAATAAAAATAATGATGAACTACTCAGGTGCAACCTTGTCTTCCTAAACTGGTCCAAAGGATGAATAGACTCCTGGTCCGTACTCCTCAAGAAAAATCATGTCACCTATATCTGTCACGCCCCGATCCCGTAGAGTCCTTTCGTCCTCGCTTCGGACTCTTTGAGGCCGATCATCCACGCTAAGGTGTAATGCCGTGCAAGCCTAAGTTGCGCTTGCACAAGGCCAAGACCTGGAACAAGACAAGATAGACAAAGTTAACAATACGCAGCAGAACGTATCGCAGATAATTGAAGCAGCAGCGGACATATTTTCAGAATACATGCATTAAACACAATGGTAACAAGAACAATTCTCTTTATTGATTTCATTTGAACAAATTACAAGCTCTCGATTCTCTCTGATACAATGTTACATTCTCTCAGAACTTTACAGATTACAATGATCCCGTTCCCATATATTACATCCCTTTATATACAAAATTAACTCTTGTTACAGATGTCATCTCTTGGCATCTCTTCTGATTTCTGGCTCCTGAGAATGAGGCACGGGCTATCGCTTCGGACTATCCTTCTCGATGCATAGTGCACCTGCATGCAGACTGATGGTGGGTCAGTATATCAGCATACTGGTGATTGTGAACAAAGAGCTACATTTGTCTGAAATGATCACTGTTCATTTAGTAAAAAAATGTTTCTTGTGATGTGATCTTGTTACTTTTTACCTATGTACATTTCATGCATACAGAGTCAGTTTACATCTATTTTGAAAACACATCTTTGAAAAGCCAACATTTGTTTCGTTTCATTTCAAGCATACAAAGGACTATTCAATTCATTCACTATGATTACTCATTTCTGTGGAGTGCGCAGCGTGTTTCATGAGCATGTTCATATCTCTATTCAAGCAACTGTTAGGGACAATTACAAGCACGATCTCATATCTTTTATTTAGTGGAACATAGCATTTCTTTGCACGAATTAATCTCTGCAAACAATTCATATAGCAAACTCAAGCAATACGTATTATCACTAATTCAGTGATTCTTACCATAGCCGACCGTCCATCCCTGCACAAGACAAGGATTAGCATAAACATGATAAAACCAACATTGTCATCCCTGTTCGTCTCTGCATCGTTAGCTCTTAGCAAAACATTCTTGACACATGCAAACTCGATTGGCAGCTGTGACTCTTCGGTTCAGCTCTGCACCAACCAACACCTATCTATATGATGGTCCATGGGAAAATCCATGATTAGCCGTTGTGACTCTCTTGGGTTCAGCTCGTCGCTAAGGACTCAGATATCGGCTACCCTTTTAACATGGGTCTCTTTTACCCAGGGTGCTCATAATCTCTCCTAGGCCGAGTGGTCCAGGTGCCCCCAAATTCCACCCGAGAGACAAATTTTACTCATGCACGAGTTGTCCGAGACCATATGCATGTTCTAGCAGTTCTATCAGATGAGACAGATTTGTGATCAGATGTACGACATATTTTTTTTATGCCTTTGCAGATATAAGACACGTTCAATTCGTGCCTTTCTTTTATTCATGTCAACATGTACAAGTCCGTCTGTACATGTCTACAATTCTCAAGCATACTTAGCAACAAGCAATGATCAAGTATTCAATTTGATTCATTTGTCTTCTCTTATCCTATCAAGCATGACAAGCATCATATCAGTTCTTTTTAGCAGGCAACGAGTCTTCTTATTAGCATGCAGATTATTTCTTTTCTTGTTCTTAGCATGGCAATATGTGAAATCTCTTATAAGCATACATACTGGTTACTGTCTTGTTATTAGCATGATAAGGTTCTCTTTATCAAGGTAACATTTATTTCTTAGCGAGGCAACATGTGAATTCTCTTAAAGCATACTTAATGATTTACCATCTTATTATTAACAATAGTATTCAATCAAAAATTCAGATTCTTAAGGCATAAGCGAATCAGCAAATGAGACTTCGTCCACTCACCCAGATCAATCATCTTCTGTTGCAGAGCCAGCAATCCGATCTTTCTGTCTATCTAGTACCTTCGCCGAGCGGGGCACTACAATATCTGGAAAATAACCAGGTCCTTAGGGGACATAGAAAGACACATAATATACATGCTAAAGTAAAAGTAACTAAAATATCCAGGATAACTAAACCAAGTGACGTGACGCTTTGAGGACAACGTTTGCAAGCGCAAACATCTCCAAAGTAAAAGACATCTGGATCTGGTATACATATAGTTGTAGCTCTGGTAGTGGAGTCTCAATGGTAACTAAGAGAGAAACGTGGATCACAGGAAATAGGTAATCTCTCCGAATAAATATATGTACATAATATAAATGTGTAGTGCACAACATAGTTTGCTCAATTTGTAATTGTTTTCAACCTCAAGAATCAAATAAGTTGCATGCATAACTTACTGTTCTGACCTCTATATAGACGACAAATCATATGACACATCTATAAAAAAATAAAAACAACAACCAATCCTGGTCCTACAGTCATCAGGAAAATCCGGTATATTAGAAAATAAAGCACATGTATCAGTATAATATATGTGTCAATCACGTGTCATATCCTACAGGTCTCAATGAAAAATAATATCCTTAGAATTATAGGAAAGATCTAGATGTCAATACTAGACAACTCAACAGTTGAATGCACCCAAAAATCAATCAGAGGCATGACATACCAACTAAGGTCCAGGACAAATAACAAAAAAATAAATAAAGTAATATGACAAGAATACTAAAACAATAGCAATGTACACTTATCTGAATCCGTAATGTGTAGATGAAAAGATGCTCTCGTGTCAATGCCTTCGGAATCCAATGATCCTAAAAATTAATTAACTACTTTAAGTATTTATTCAAGAACTTGTAATATAAATTAATTAACTATGTTATTATTATTAACCATATATAACATGTCCAATATCTCAGGGAATCCTTAGATACTCAATACAACAATATACATGTTTCCAAGGGACACCGAGACTTAGTTTTATGGGTTTCGACTTCTAAACTTTACGGTTAGGTTCCAACTTCAAGGCAAACATATAAATCATCTAAAATTATAGAAATTATTAATTAAACATAATTTATATGGAATTAACCTCTAAATTCTAGATTTAAAATTTTAAGAAAAATTTATGGTTATGTTGACTGTCAACTAGTCTTACCTGAAACTTGTTTGGAACATTACACACTATTATTATAACACATATACAAGAAAAATTATATAAAAATATAATTAATAATGATTATATCTCAGAAAATAATCTCATATTTAATTACCAATTCATGCCCTAAATTCTAGCTATTCTATGTCAGCAACTTACCCGAAAATCTAGTATATTGGCCCTATTTTTATCGTTCAGATCTGGAATGATAAAATCATAAAAATAATTTTAAAAATCCTATTTTTAGTAATAAAACTACATTAAATTCATTTTTTAAAAATTCTAACAATTTTCTAAGATTTTGCATCAAAGGGCTCAAACTGGTCCCACAGTAACCCGATTTATCAACAACTCAATATACAAACTCCATGGATGTTAATATGGAATAGAAATGATAAATGTGAATTTTTAAGAAATTAATGTCAGATTTCTACAGATTTAATATCATGGAGGTTTGAGATGAAAAAGTTTTTTTTACCGAAATCCTTCACAAAATGAGTTGTTGGTGCTCCTTCTTGTCCAAAAATCCAACTTTATTTGCTTTACTTGTTTATTATTGTAAGCCCCCTGAACTTTAGGAATTTATTTTTGATTTTTCTAAAAGAATTATTTTTGATAATAATTTTTATTTGAATTATTTTTATCATTAATGCTCTTTTTCGTGACTTTGATTTCTGGAGCATCAGAGATGTCAGTCTCTGGAAACTTTCTTCTCTAAGTTTGTAGTAGACATGATTATCTTCCTGTTGATATATCATGTCCCACTTAAACTTATTCCCTTGTGCTTTTTTTTTTGCAACTTTCGGGTCAATTTATACCAATTTATCGTCTGCCGTAATTTGTGATTTAACTTCCAATTTAATTTTGACATCGGTCCAATCTGATCGACCCAATATATGGCTATGACCTGTTTTGAGTCTACTATGCACGTGCAACTTGCGTGCCACCCAATTGATTTCCCTTGTGCTCTCATTTCATCCATGATTTTAAATGACTTAAATTTGTGATTTTATTTAAATCTTGGCCCAAACTTGTCCAAACTTGACCCAACACCCAACCCAATTTGGTGTGACCCCTCTCATGTCTGCCCATACACCCCACTAATGTTTCTCCCTTTTTCCTACTCTAAAATCTCTCTCTATATCTATAAATATCTAACACCGTCTCTTATATATATATATATATATATATATATATATATATATATATATATATATATATATATATATATATATATATATATATAAAACAAAAAAAAAATATATATATATATATATATATATATTAATGTATCTCTCTCTCTCTTTCTAATAATATATTTATATATATATATAAATACATCTCTCTCTCTCCTAAGTACACAACCCCTCACCCCTCTCTCACCAGTACACAACCCCCCCCAAGCCGAGTATACACATCCCTCTCTCTATCACTCACATCTCTCTCTCTCCTCCTCTTTTTCTCCTTAGTCTTCACCCACACCACCATCACCACCACGAGCACACCACCACCCCCACCGAACACCACCACAACCACCACTACCATCACTATCTCCTTCTTCTCCTCTTTCCCCTCCGGCCAGCAGTCCGGTGCAGCCGCCGGCCACCACCGCCGGGCAGCCGCAGCCACAGCAGTGGCTGCAGCAGGCAGCGCAGCAACAGCTGTGAACGGTAGCAGCAGCAGCGTATGGTCGTGCCACCACCGTGCGTCGGCGGCCACCGGCCACCCCCCCAGCCGCGTACGACCTCGAGCGACCCCCTCCAGGCCATCGTCAACCTTCCCAACGCACACAATGGGCTATTCATGCATTTCACACGAAATTACGTCATGATGCGTACGAGATTTGAATCCAGAACCTTGTTTCGGGACAACGACTTTGTGCGCATTTTTCAAGAAATTCGACTGTTGGATCGCCGATCCGTTTCTTCCGTCTCAATCTCGGCATATACCACTTCACTTCCCTCAAGTTTCATCTGTTAATTTTGTCGTTTGATACATCAAAATTGGCCGCCAAGTTGACCGTTTAAATTGTACGATTTTTGGACAGTTTTTGTGGAGCCAACATCGTCGGCTCGTATCTTCGCCATCGCAGCTCCGTTTGGCATGCCACTAGTTCCTGTGCATAGCTGGTATAACCCTCTTCCTGCCCCTCTAATTTTATTTCATTATGAGCACCTTTGATTGGTTGAATTTGACGCTAAATTTGGCCGTCCAAATTTATAATTTCCAACTTGTTAAATTTTATTTTTGAACCCGGGACTCCAAATTCAATTTTTGACACCACCAGTAGACTCGTGGCATCGTTCTGACATGATTTCATATAAAATTTGTTAGATTTGGAGAACATGGGCCTCGACACGCATTTCGGTGCAATGTAGGCCCCATAGTCCGAGTCAATGGGTCTTTTTGAGATCGGCTCATCGAAATCTAATTCTGGATATACCGTTGATTTCGTATCGTCATTATGGACTTGTTGACATATAATTTGCTGAGTTTTGTGGACATTGGCTCCTACACGCATTTTTGTGCAAATCGGATCCAATATCCGGATCAACGGACCATTTTGAGATCGACTCATCGGAATCCAATTTCGGATATACCTTTGAGTTTGAATCGTCATTCTGGATTCGTGGACATATATTTTGCTAGGTTTTGAGGACTTTCATCATGACACATTTTCGGTGCAAAGTGGGTCCGACACGGATATCGTTTTGACCCAAAATTACCTTTTTGCCCCTGTGTCCATATTGGACTTATGGGTAGGCTATTCTAGCTATTTCGACCATTCTGGACACGTTGGTGATATTTGCTTCATCATCCGACAACATCTGTAGACTTTTCCCCTATCTATCACCATTTGTTATAATCCTTCTTTTTTTGGTTCGTATTTTGAGATCCTTGTATCGAAATTAAGATCCGTCGATTCCAGTGATTTCACATCACTAAAATTGATGAGTTGACCATGTGGATGAGAGACTAGCTTTGACCTAGTTTAACCTAGAGTGGACAAAGAGTTGACCACTTGACCAAAGTCAACTGTAAGTCAACCTTTGACCCAGTTTGACTTAGTTTGACCTAGAATAAGCCTAGAAGCATAGAATTAATGTATTTATATATATTGCTTACTCTAGAATACTAAGTAATCCTATAAATTTATGTTAGGTCTCTGTGACGTCGGTTCAGGCATAGACCCTCACTTAGTGCTCAGGACAACAGGCGAGTACATTCTCTGATAGTTTTCATTGTCTTGATATCTGCTATATTCGATTCAGCTGTAGTATTTTACTTGATTTCCGACACGATGATAAACGGACTAGTATACGTCGAATCCTGTAATGAGATGTCATTCCTGGGTTACCATGGTATATTGATACATTGTTCGATCTTGTTTTTCTTGTACTTGTATAGACACCGATTCCTAAGGGGATTTGCTACCCTCTTAGAGAATCTCACATCATGATGTGACATGTCCAAATCTATTATACTATTCGAGGATGGAAAGTTATTATAGGTTATGTGATCAATACCCCCATATCACTATTTTTGTGCTTGCGTCACCCTCACTGCACGTAGGGTGTAGCGAGATATTATATTTCTTGTGTTCGCTTTCCATGTTGGCCGGCTTGACCCTTCTTGAGATTTTCCTGTGATATTCGGGCCAAATAGAATAGCCTGATCTTGACCCAAGCCGATCACATAATGCTATAATATCTCAAGGAACTATTTATATTTATATCATATATCAGATATTACTGTGCTGTTCTATATTCCAGTATTTCATATCCTGACATGATATCTAGTTTTACATATACTACTTTATTTCTAGTCTTGATATTTCATCTTATATTTCATTATAATGGTCTTTTATAGAATATGTCAATTTATATGGAACTGCTATTAGTTTATGTACTCGTTTCCATCCTAACTGGATACGTTGACAATATTTTAGGAGTTGTTATGGCCTCATTATTGGACTTCAGGATGATGCTAGCTGGGGTGGTTCTCGGTATTCTTCACCGTGAGTTGTCTCCCTTGAGTTCTAGGTCTGGTAGTTATTTAGTTTTGTTATTATTTTTCCTCTGTTTTATTCTTGTCTCATATGATCCTTTGTAGATTCTAGTTATTCTAGTGATATCGTAATCTTTCTTGTCTTATCTTCCTTAGCATTTGTGATGTGATATGAGTACCTTTATATGGATCTTTTAGATGTTGTAGTTAGTATCGGGTACTTGACAGCGCTCTACCGTCGATACTGCGGTGTAGGCTGGGCGTGGCCTACGTATTCATACCCGTATATCCGGGTGCGGGTCGTGACACATTTTTGTGGTGGCCCAATCAGGTCAGTCTTTACTATTAATGGGAAGTCGTGGTAGTACTTGAGCTTATCTGTACTACTGCGAGCCTGTCCTAGGATTAAGATTGAGTCATAGAATATTTTAGGATTTTAGTACTCAGTCACATATTAGGAACTCGTGATAGATTCTAGGGATGACCCCTGAGAGTCTTATCTCAAAAGTTTTTCAAATCTATTCCCACTTGCTTCCATTCGTCCTGGTTTTGAAATATCTGTCCGTTATCGAACCATATTCTTGCATTGGGATATGTTTATGGACTCTAGAGGGAACTAGAATATAGAAGTTGAACTTATATACCTTCTAGGTTGAGATTTGTTTTAGATAATATTCCAGACTTTTAGATTTTGGCCTAGATCCTTTGGGACATCCCCTGAGAACCTGCCTCTAAACCCTACCTCAGAATCTGTTTTCGCGTGTTTCTATTTATTTGTCCTTGATTCGTTGATGAAAATTTTGAATCTTGATGTTCGTTGTTGACTTTGATTTTTGTTTTTGGATAAGTTTTTATGAATTGAGTTAAGATATCCTAATAAACATATTTGATGAGGACGATGAGATCGGTAAATGTCTACTTTATTTATGGAGTTTAGAATTTATCGCAGCCATACTAGCTAGCACGATAGGGACATGGAGCCAGATTTTGGATATACTATCCTAGTCGTGGAATTTAGATTTTTTTTCCAGCCATACCGGTTGGCGTGGTAAGGAATCTAGATGACATAATTATAGGGTGTATACCTTAGTTATGGACTCCATCGTTTATTGCAGCTATGCTTACTGGCGTGTCAAAAATTCTGGCAATATGATTCTGGATAGACGTGTATGGTTATCAGAGCATATCTTGAATTGATTCACTTCTTTTGACCTATTGAGCAAGAACAATTCCTACTATTATTTCTTGTTTTATCATTCTTTTTCTCTCTCATTGTATGATGATTTCCTCATCTTACCCTTACTTCCTTCGTCTTGATTAATTATGTCTCGATTTCACCAATCACCTATCTTGTATCTGTTTCTTTCAGCTATACTGTGAAAATTATTTAAATTCTTGTATCTCTTCACCTTGGAAAAGTTAAGGAAGTATAGTAAATCATCTGGCTCGGAAGGCGAACTTGTCATCAAGTGATATCTTGGTAGGAATGTGAGATTTTGGATCTTGGTATAGAATTTTGAGGTGAAATCATGGTTGAGATTTGGAAATGAAACCAAGAGGTCGATATAATCAGATTAGAAATGATTTACCAAAGGATTTCGAAAATGAATTACTTGGAAAGAAAGTAAGAGAATTTCAATGAGAAGGACGATAGGATGTGCATTAATGGTTAGAACCTTTATATTTCATGGACATGGTTTAAAAACTGACGAGGATATCCGATATTGAAATATTTTTGAATTTGGATAATTTTAGGTTATTGATTCTCGAGATATTTTACATTGAGATTTTGATGCTAAAATTTGGAATTGCAATAATGGAGAAGAAATTTTAGCTATATGTGATGATGAATATGAAATTGGACAAGACATTGGTAAGAGGTTAGAGAACACAAAGATTTTTTAGTTAAAAAATTGGATATTTTGTGGATATAAAAAAAGGGAGAATTTTAAGATGGATAATATTGGAAAGAGTATGTTGAAGAAAGATATGAAGGCTGGTTTTATAATGGAAAATAAGTTTTGTAAGGCCTAGTGGTATTAGATTTGTATAATACGAGGAGCATGATTTGGACAAGTTCAAGGATATTATAAACTTGATTTAGAGGTTTCGGATCCAATTTAGGACAAGGTGGAAGAATTTGGATTTAAAGATGATTAAGTGGATAGTGTTGAGTTCAAATAAAGGGTATGCTTTATGAGTAGTGTTTTGGAATTTAAAAATTTGGCCTATGGTAAACATGACAAGGTACAATCTTTATGACAGAAGGGCAGTTTTTGGCAGTAATCATGTAAGGGTTTAATCTTTGGCAGTCATCACATAAAGGTTGATTTTTATATTTGGGCTTGTGAGTTAAAGGTATGATTGGCAAATGATGATCAGATAAACTTGATAGTATCAGAGAAAGATGACTAACTTGACTTCCCTATGAAATCTTGACTTTTGATTTTCCTATCAAAATGGAATTTGACTTATTCCATGACTTTGAATCATTCTTTGAGTTTTCAATATCATTGAATCCTAATTTTTTTGGTCACGACCAATCGACTTTGGTTATTCTATGATCGTACCCATATCCTGGATCGTACTCAATTGAATTGAATTCAATTGTGACCCAGATTCCATCCTTGGATGCTCGTGCCCAGGCTTCGATGATCTTGTTCTCCATCTTGCCCAAATTCTGATTTACTCAAAATTGATCAACTTAGATCGTGTTGAAAGTAATTTTTTTTATCGTGATTAGATTTCAATGTTATTACCACTCATGCTTTAACTTTCAATTTAATTCTTACTAATAACTAAGTTATGTTCCAATCATGACTAAGCTTCATACTATCCTTGATCATACCAAAATTTCAGTTTGGTCGTGCCTAGACTACTATCATACTCTTCATCAGATCTAAATAACTGTTGCCAAGTTTAGACTGACCGTATCTATGATCGTATTAAAATTCGATTTTGATCATGTTTGGATTTGGATACTCGTGCCTAAACTCTTTTAGACCTTGATTTGATTTCTTAATTTTATCTAAATTCCTTGTGCTTAGTCGTGCCTAGATGACCTGGCATGACTAAGACGACTTTGAATCCCTTGATCGTAATTTTAGCGATCATCACTATACCTATTACCTTATCTCAAAATCGTGCCTGAAATTCGTAACTTTCGATCACGACTAACTATTGTGAGTACGAAATTAGTCGTGTTAGAATTAAAAATTGATCGTCTGAATAAAATTCTACCGTGCCAAATTGACTTGATTTCTTCCTAAATCGTGCTTTTGAGACCTTGATTTTGACTTCATGATTTTATCGTCTTTCACAATTAAACTTGGATCTAGATCGTGCTTATGCGACCTAGAGTCTAATTTTCCATCAACCCTAACTACCGATCGTTCTATACTCGAATCTTGTTCTCAATTTGCTTCTCTTAGCCCTAATTTAGATCATGACTGTACGACTTTGATTTTCATGATCATGAAAATCTTAACCCTCAAATCGTGCTAAAAACCTTAATTTTTAATTATTCTAAATTTTGGTTCTCTAAGTCACTCGTGATCAGGTTTCATTCCTGATCATAACTAGATTTTTGATTTTTTCTCGTTCTATTCTAAATCGTGCCTAAGTGGTTAGTCATTCCAAATTTTGATCGTGTCCGAGTCTTGATTTCACTCATGACCGGATGGTTAATCCTTGATCAATGTTTGTGCTGAACATCTGATTTTCCCTAACAATGTCCAATCACGTCATTTTCATCTTGATCGTGCCTATCTTTAACCCTAAATCTGATTTCATCGACCTGGATCCTATTAATTGATATTTTTTGGTCTGATTCTGACTTGTTCGTAACCGAACGATTCTTGATTTTTCTTGTCGCGGCTTCGTGCTGTTCGCCTACAAAGCTGTGACTTTAAACCCAATCATGCCAAACCTTGTCTTGGCCATAGTTAGCTTTTTATTTTGATCAGACATGTGTGACTTTCAGGTTGATTTTTATCAAGCCTAAGTTCTACAGATCACCCCGTACTTGAGCTTCATATATATCTTCGATTCTTCTAATCATCTCTGAAATTGTGCCCCAATGACTTAACTTATTCGAAATCGTGCATATATATAATTTTGTTGATATCATTATTCTATCGTGCCCAAAATCACTCGCCGTCTCTGGATGATTTGAAATCGTTTATCTTGATCGTGCAAAACTTGTCGTTCTTTGATCGTGCCTAACATATTGCTTAAACCTTCTATCTTGTTTTAACCCCACTACCAACCTTTAATTTCGAGGATGAATTTCTTATAAGGTGGGTAGGATGTAAGCCCCCTGAATTTCATGGATTTATTTTTGATTTTTCTAAAAGAATTATTTTCAATAATATTTTTTATTTAAATTATTTTGGATCATTAATGCTCTTTTCCGTGACTTTGATTTCTGGAGCATCAGAGATGTCAGTCTCTGGAAACTTCCTTCTCTAAGTTTGTAGTAGACATGATTATCTTCCTGTTGATATATCATGTCCCACTTAAACTTGTTCTCTTGTGCTTTTTTTGCTTCGCACAACTTTCGGGTCAATTAGACCAATTTATCGTCTGCCGTAATTTGTGATTTAACTTCCAATTTAATTTCGGGACCCGACATCGGTCCAATCTGATCGACCCAATATATGGCTCTGACCTGTTTTGAGTCTACTATGCATATACAACTTGCGTGCCACCCAATTGATCTCCCTTGTGCTCTCATTTCATCCATGATTTTAAATGACTTAAATTTGTGATTTTATTTAAATCTTGGCCCAAACTTGTCCAAACTTGACCCAACACCCAATCCAATTTGGTGTGACCCTTCTCATGTCTGCCCATACACCCCGCTAATGTTTCTCTCTCTTTTCTACTCTAAAATCTCTCTCTACATCTATAAATATCTAACACTGTCTCTCTTATATATATTAATGTATCTCTCTCTCTTTCTAATATATATATATATATATATATATATATACATACATCTCTCTCTCTCTCTCATAAGTACACAACCCCTCACCCCTCTCTCACTAGCACACAACCCCCCTAAGCCGAGTACACACATCCCTCTCTCTCTATCACTCACATCTCTCTCCCTCCTCCTCTTCTTCTCCTTAGTCTTCACCCACACCACCATCACCACCACGAGCACACTATCACCCCCATCGAACACCACGACAACCACCACTACCATCACTATCTCCTTCTTCTCCTCTTTCCCCCTCCGACTAGCAGCTCGGCGCAGCCGCCGGCCACCACCGCCGGGAAGCCGCAGCCGCAGCAGTGGCTGCAGCAGGTAGCGCAGCAGCAGCTACTAACGGCAGCAGCAGCAGCCGCGTAGGGCCGTGCCATCGCGCCACCACCGAGTGCTGGCGTCCACCGCGTGGCCACCGGCCACCCCCATAGCCGCGCACGACCTCTAGCGACCCCCTCCAGGCCGTCGTCGACCTTCCCAATGCGCACAATGGGCTATTCGTGCGTTTCGTACGAAATCACGTCGTGACGCGCGCGAGATTTGAATCCAGAACCTTATTTTGGGACAGCAACTTCGTGTACATTTTTCGAGAAATCTGACCGTTGGATCGTCGATCCATTTCTTCCGTCTTAATCTCAGTATATACCACTTCACTCCACTCAAGTTTCATCCGTTAATATTGTCGTTTGATACATCAAAATCGGCCGCCAAGTTGACCTTTTAAATTGTACGGTTTTTGGACAGTTTTGTGGAGCCAACTTCGTCGGCTCGTATATTCGCCATCGCAGCTCCATTTGGCGTGCCACCTGTTCCTGTACATAGCTGGTATAACGCTCTTCCTGGCCCTCAAGTTTTATTTCATTGTGAGCACGTTTGATTGGTTGAATTTGACGCCAAAGTTGGCCGTCCGAATTCGTAATTTCTAACTTATTAAATTCTATTTTTGAACCCGGGACTCCGGATTCAATTTCTGACACCACCAGTAGACTCGTGATGTCGTTCTGGCACAATTTCATATAAAGTTTGTTAGATTTGGAGGACGTGGTCTCCGACACACATTTCGATGCAAGGCGGGTCCTACAGTTCGAGTCAATGGGTCTTTTTGAGATCGACTCATCGAAATCCAATTCTGGATATATCTTTGAGTTCATATCGTCATTCTAGACTTGTTGACATATAATTTGCTGAGTTTTGTGGACATTGGCCCTGACACGTATTTCCATGCAAATCAGATTCCAATATCCGGGTCAACGGGCCATTTTGAGATCGGCTCATCGAAATCCAATTCCGGATATACCGTTGAAATCGTATCGTCATTCTGGATTCATGGACATATGTTTTGCTAGGTTTTGAGGACTTTCATCCTGTCATATTTTTTGGTGCAAAGTGGGTCCGATACGGACACCGTTTTGACCCGAAATTACCTTTTTGCTCCTGTGTCCAAATTGGACTTATGGGTAGGCTATTCTAGCGATTTCGACCATTTTGGACATGTTGGTGATGTTTGTTTCATCATCCGACCACATCTGTAGACTTTTCCCTATCTGTCACCATTTGTTATAATCCTTCTCTTTTTGGTTCGTATTTTGAGATCCGTGCATCGAAATTAAGATCCGTCGGTTCCAGTGATTTCATATCACTGAAATTGATGAGTTGACCATGTGGATGATTATAGAGAATAGCTTTGGCCTAGTTTAACCTAGAGTGGACTAGGAGTTGACCAGTTCACCAAAGTCAACTGTAAGTCAACCTTTGACCCAGTTTGACTTAGTTTGTCTTAGTTTGACCTAGAATAAGCCTAGAAGTATAGAATTAATGTATTTATACATATTGTTTACTCTAGAATACTAAGTAAACCTGTAAATTTATTTTAGGTCTCTGTGACGTCGGTTCAGACATAGACTCTCACTTATTGCTCAGGATAGCAGGCGAGTACATTCTCTGATAGTTTTTATTGTCTTGATATCTGCTATATTCGATTCAGTTGTAGTATTTTACTTGATTCCCGATACGATGGTACACAGACTAGTATATGTCAGATCCTGTCATGAGATATCATTCCTGGGTTACCATGGTATATTGGTTCATTGTTCGATCTTGTTTATCTTGTACTTGTATAGACATCGATTCCTAAGGGGATTTGCTACCCTCTTAGAGAATCTCGCATCATGACGTGACATGTTCGGATCCATTATACTATTCGGGAATGGAGAGTTATTATAGGTTATGTGATTAATACCCCCATGTCACTATTCTTGTGCTTGCGTCACCCTCTCTGCACGTAGGGTGTAGCAAGATCTTATATTTCTTGTGCTCGCTTTCCATGTTGGCCGGCTTGACCCTTCATGAGATTTTTCTGTGATAGCCGGGCCAAATGGAATAGCCTTATCTTGACCCAAGCCAATCACATAATGCTATAATATCTCAAGGTACTATTTATATTTACATTATACATCAGATATTACTGTGCTGTTCTATATTCCAGTATTTCATACCCTGACATAATATCCAGTTTTACATATACTACTTTATTTTCAGTCTTGATATTTCATCTTGTATTTCATTATAATTGTCTCTTATAGAATTTGTCAATTCATATGGAACTTCTATTAATTTATTTACTCGTTTCCATCCTGACTGGATACGTTGACAATATTTTAGGAGTTGTTATGCCCTCATTATTGGACTTCAAGATGATGCAAGCTGGGGTGGTTCTCGGTATTCTTCACCATGAGTTGTCTCCCTTGAGTTCTAGGTCTGGTAGTTATTTAGTTTTGTTGTTGTTTTTTCTCTGTTTTATTCTTGTATCATATGATCCTTTGTAGATTCTAGTTATTCTAGTGATATCGTAATCTTTCTTGTCTTATCTTCCTTAGCATTTGTGATGTGATATGAGTACCTTCATAGTTATGGATCTTTTAGATGTTGTAGTTAGTATCAGGTACTTGACAACACTCTACCGCCGATACTACGGCGTAGACTGGGCGTGGCCCACGTATTCGTACCCGTATATTCGGGTGCGGGTCGTGACATTTATCCCCTTCTTCATGGAAGGGTTTTGATTTGGAGGGAGAAGTTGTTCAAGGAAATGATGGTGGAAGGGTTGTGGAGGACTTGGGGAGCCAAAACTCTGAGAAAGAGAGGGGAGTAGGGAGACAAAGTAAGAAAGGTCGTTTGCTAGGGTTTTGGTTAGGGTTTAGTTATAGGTTGATTATATATATATATATATATATATATATATATATATATATATATATATATATATATATATATATATATAATCCAAACCTTCCCCATTTTATTCATTCAAGACATAAAATGCCGTAGCCTTTACAAGAAAGCACAAAAAGCGGAAGACAAAAAAGAAGAGCGTAGGCTCTCCTGGCAAAACGATTAGGAGGCCAAAAGGTCCTAAAACTGCTGTCGACCGTGATTGCATTTGCGTTTGATTTTGAGACACTGGTGGATGGCCTCGCGAGTGAGCTGCCCGACCGAGAATAGGCAACCTTCGTATCTAGGTTTGTTGCGGTTCTTCTATAAGACCCATGTGATGGAGACTGCAACGATCTGGTGACAATAAGACGCACTGGCCTAGGTGGCCAGAAGATCGTTGAAGCTCCCACCGGCCATCACCATGCCGCAGTGATGGGATAGGGCCGCCAGATGTTAACCGGAGAGTAGTCATGGCGGAGTGTGTGGTCTATCATTTTCGGTTGTTTATGGGCACAACAATGACAAGCGGACGCTAAGCTGAAGCCGATAGTAGTAAGGATGTCATCTATGGGGAGTTTCTTGTGCACCGCTCTCCACACCAGAAATGACCATTTCTTAGGAATACAGGGGTGCCAGAAAGGACCCAAGATTGGAGCTGGAGGCCCATGACCGCGAACGATTCTTCTGGCAGATGCCACTGTGAATACGCCGTTGGGGGTCTCTGACCACGTGAGAGCGTCATCTTCTGTGCCTATCTTCAGGCCGGAGTTCCGGAGGGTGTTGGCGGCCTCTTCTCTGATACAGTCCCGAATTCTGTGCCAATTCCAGTTGCCGGCATTGTCCCACAATTCTCTGATGTTGCTGGTAGTCAGGCCGGCCGTATGGCGTGGAAAAAGATCTGCTCCCAACCACCTTTCAAAAAATAGTGCTGATTCACCTGCGTCCAGCTGTAGGCGAATCTTTGGTTCGGCAAGTGAGCGACCGTGAAGAATGCGTCTCCAAGCTGCCGAGGATCTGATGTTGCTAATAGCACTAGCCGGGTGGATGTGTTTGAAATACCTGGCCTTCGTGAAGCGTGCCTAGAGAGTGCGGCTCATGCGAAGCTTCTACCACAGTTTCATAGAGAAAGCGTCCACAATGTGGTGAAGTCGGGCAAATCCCAGCCCCCTTCATTTGTAGGCTTGGCCATGGAGCCCCAGCTAGCCCAGTGGTGTTTGTCTTTGGCGTCGTTGTGTCCCCATATGAAGTTGGCAAATAGCTTCTCGATGGAGGTGAGGATTTTCTTCGGGGGGAGCAAGCTGCGAGGGTGTAGATAGGGATGGAGGAGAGTACATGGTTGATCAGTACTATTTTACCGTCTGGCGATAAGGTTGCGTTATGCCAACCTTCAAGTTTTTTTTCTTTTCTGATTTTGTCAATGGTACCTTCAAAAATGCCCGAACTGGATTTGCCGTAGACCAACAGGCATCCGAGATAGGAGAAAGGAGGATAAGCGGCAGAGAAGGAGGTGATGTTGGTGAGAGTGGCAGTGTGCTCCCTGTTAGCGTTGTGGTGGACATATATGACGCTTTTTCTAGGGTTGACTCGTTGGCTAGAGCAGCGAGCGTATCTTTATAGCACTTTGTGTACTACCTCCACTGAACTGACGTCACTGGAGAAGAAGATGAGAATATCGTCCGCGTAGGCCAGGTGAGTGATGATCGGGCACCCGCTGCCGTATAGAAATGCTTGAAGTGTGGAGTCCTCGGCATCTTGTTTAGGTTTCTGCTCAGGGCTTCTGCGACAATGATGAAAATAGAAGATGAAAGCGGGTCTCCTTGCCTGACTCTTCGACTGGATTTGAAGAAGCCGTCCGCTTGCCCGTTGATCACCGTGGAGAACCACAAGTTTTTGATTGATCTCCAAACAACACTGATCCAGGTTTCCGAGAAACCGAATGCTCTGAGGACCCAGATCATGAACTGCCAATCGAGCCTGTCGTAAGCCTTCTCTATGTACAATTTGATAGCGATGTTCCCAGCTCTGGACGGTAATTTCATGTAAGTAATTATTTCATGCGCTAGCATAATGTTGTCTTGGATGTTTCTGTCCCGGACAAAACTGCTCTGTTCTTCGGATATGATTTTGGGAAGAAGAATGGTCATGCGAGTGGCGATGATCTTGGAAATAATTTTGTTGGTGAAGGTACATAAACTGATGGGTCTGAAGTCTCAGAAGGTCTTCGGATTCTCCTGCTTAGGAATAAGTATCAAATTAGTGCATAAAATTGATCTAGGGTACCTGGCTCCTTAGAAGAAGGCGGTCGCCGCTTCGTGTATGTCTGTCTTGATGATGTCCCAACACGTGTGAAAGAATACGCTATTGAATCCATCTGGGCCGGGGGCGCTGTGGGCATTAAGAGCCCAAACTGCTTCTTTCACCTCCTGCTCATAGGAAGGGTGCTCCAGGTTAGTGTTGTCTATGTCGGTGATGAGGCTGGAGATCTCTGCCAGGAAATCTGGGTCCCTCGTGACCGTTTTTTTAGAGAACAAATGTGAGTAGAAGTTTTTCGCCGCCTTTTGGATACCTTGCTGGTCCTTGATAATAATTCTGGTGACATCGACAATCTGATGTATGTTAAGCTTCTGCTTGCGACCCTTGACGCAAGCGTGGAAGTATCCGGTATTTTTGTCCCCCTCACTGTCCCATTTGAGTCTGGCTTTTTGTTTCCAGAACTCAGTTTCGACTTTTAAGCAAAATTTGAGGATAGCTTTAGATAGGTTGAGGGCCAATCGAGTCGTATGGGAGTTGTCTGTCAAAAATAGGGCTTCCGTATAGGTCACGTCATATTCGGCAGTGCGAACTGCTTGTAATATGTCTCTGAAAGCCTGTTTGCTCCATGCAGTTAGCACTTTTCTACTAGCCTTGAGCTTATTAGCCACAGGATGAGGGGGTCGAGGGAGTCAGACCTGGACCAAGCGTCCGCCATGATCCTCAGGAACTGTGGGTGGTGGCTCCAAAAGTCCTAGAAGCAGAAGCTTCTCTTGATCTGGTTTAAGTTGCGATTGATTTCGATAAGGAGGGGGCGTGATCGGACTCGGTAGCATTGAGGTGGGCGAGGTTAGACATTGTGCCCATGTCTTTCTATTGTACATTGATGTGGGCTATGTCGAGACGAGAGTATTATCTGTGGGTGCCTTCCTTCATGTTACACCAGGTGAAAGCGTTGCCGGTGAACTGAAGGGGAGTTCGGTGAGCATTAAAGATGAAGTTGTTGAAGTCTTGCATGGCCGCCCGGGGTAGGAGGGGGGCTTACTCCCATTTTCTTCTCTCTACTAGTGATGGTGTTAAAGTCTCCAACACAAAGCCAGGGAGGGTAGTAGGTGTTGGAGATAGTGTCCTGGAGGTCAATCCAGAGCTGTTTGTGCTCATTGATGTCGCAACTACTATAGACAGTAGAGAACAAGGCACGGTTCAGGAGGGTGGGGTGCTCCACCCAGCACGAGAGAGCCTGCGTCGTATCGAGCATGATACTGATATTAACATTGAAGGAGTACATGAGCCAGATATCGTGTCTGCCTGCAATAGCGGAGTAGAAGCCCAGCTGCAGCTGAATCGATTTGAGTCTGTTAGGGAGGATTTTGGGTTCTAGGATGATAAGGATATCGATTTTTTGAGTTTTCTTGAGGCTAATAAGTCGCCTCAATGTGGGTTTGTTAGCTAGGCCTCGAACATTCCAGGATAGGATGTTAGGCATTTGATTTGTTGGGGATTTGGTGTTTGGAGAGTTTCGCGGCTGACCTGGTAGTCATAGCCGTGGACTCTGTCACTCCCCGTTCCCGGAATACGTAAATTTTTTATTTTTCTGTATATGGTATCTGGCACCTGTACCTTTATTGCATGTATCCTGTATTTGCACCTGGCCATGGCATGGAACAGTATCTCGTCGTAGAATAGTGTGCCACCCCTTGTCCTTGTTTGGTTGTAGGTACGATTCACTATTTCGATGATAGAATTTCTGGACCGTGTTGTGGTTAGGGTTTTATTTATTTAATTAACTTGATTAATTGTTGCATGTAGCATTTAACATGTCATTAGTCATATGGTTAAGAGCATGCTTAAGATTAGGGTTTCTTTGAGTCAACCCAACCCCTATATATATTTTCTTCCTCTTTCTCTCTCCTCATTCACTCTTTCATTTATTTTCTCCAAACAGACTTTTAGGTAAGTACATCTTGCACCAAATGAAGAGATTCTTGCATTTTTCATTCTTTATTTTTCCTTTGATATTATTTGTCTATATTGTTTTTCTCATCATTCTCTACAAGTTTTCTTGGAGTTTTTGATTTTAATGGCTAATTTTGTGTAGATCTAAGTTTCTAAAACTAGGGTTCTATGGATTTCTATGGTTTTGATCTATCAAACTTGGTTGTTTTTGAAAACTAATGGTCCTATGTTGTAGGAAATTTGATTCTACCCAATTTTAACCTTTAAAAAGTTAGATTTCGACTTGTTTTGAGGAAGTTATGGCCAAAATAATTTTGGGATATTTTCTAGTTCATCTGTCCTGGTTCTGGCAGGGACGATGAATAGTACAGCAGGAATAGTGCCGTAGAAATAGTACCGCAGGAATGAATAGAGCCGTATAGATGAATAGTGCCGCATGGCTTGCATAGTGCCGTAGGCTTGCATAGTGTCGCATGGCTTGCATAGTACCGTATGGCTTGTATAGTGCCGCAGGCTTCATAGTACCGTAAGAATAAATAGTGTCGCATAGATGAATAGTGCCGCAGGCTTGCATAATGCCGCATGGAATAAATAGTACTACAGGGATGAATAGTGTCGTATAGATGAATAGTGTCGCAGGCTTGTATAGTGTCGCATAGATGAATAGTGCTGCAGGATAAATAGTGCCACAGGCTTGCATAGTGCCACATAGATGAATAGTGCTGCATGGCTTGCATAGTGCCGCATGGTGCCTATTTTGGCTGTTTTTGACTGTTTTATGTCCTATTTGACTTATTTGTGGCCAGGATTTCTCCCAACTGCCAACACGAAAGTTGTAGATCTTTGTCTTGGCTTCAAGGATCTTCATGTCCTACTTTAACCAGAATTTATATGTAACTTTTATGTCACGAAGGGTCCGTGTGACTTCCTGACTTGACCGTATTCCTGATTTGATTACCTGTATACGTGCTGGTACCTATTCTAAGTGTGTATTGAGATACAATATTAGTATGCACTGCGGTGCTATTTAATGAGTGCACTGAGGTGTAACTCTACGTGCTATATGATCATTCGTGTTATAAGTCAATACATATGTACCTTCCAGCACAGTCATGGTAATTGGTCAGTAATAGTGTCATGGTATAATGATTGTTGTTTGATGCATTATACTAAGCATGGATCTAGATTGAGCCGATGTGGATTCATACTTAGGGTACACGTACTATGGTACGACATATAGGAGGATGACCATGTGACCACGACATATAATTCCAATATCAAGATAGGGTTAAGCTAAGCAACTTAAATCGGTAGAAGCATTGGGAGGGAACAGAATCCCGAAATCGTGCCATACTAGCCACCCCAGGTCCTGTCCTGACGTGTCGGGTTGGCCGCCATAGATATGGTTTCATCCGCCTAAAGTGGATGACTATATCTGACTCCTACGTACTATGTGTTATATGTTTTAGCACAGTGGCCTTACGGAGGATCGGTGCATAATCAAAGTGCTAAGTGTATATGTATATTATATGGTTTGGCTAGCCCTGCTGGGTTGACACGATCTGAGGATTCCTATATTGCATTACTGGGATAATCCAAACGAATCATAGAAAGCCGTAGGATTGATTGGCCGCTTGTTAGCCGACTTGTTTGTGATATATTTTCTTCTGTTAGCAACTGAGGAACATGGACTATCGTGGTGCGTGGTCCAACCCATGTTCTTGTTTGGTTGTTGGGTTAGGCCATTGTGCTGCGATAGGCTATGGACCGAAGTCGCGATCATACGCCCCTTCACCTGCCCATGGTTATAGGATATATCTTATCTCGGCATAATATTAGCACCGTTTATCCTTGTTTGGTTGTAAGGGTGTCGTATTGTCTCGATGATATGGTATAAGCCTATAACTCATAAATCAGGTATTATTATTTTTACTCATTGGGTTTTATCTTACTCTTTTGTGCTACCTTATGGTACTTGCTATTCGGGGCCTGACCCCGCTGGTTTTATTTGGCCAGATCTCGTAGCAGCGCCAGAGGATCCAGCCTTCTACCGGAACAATGGTGCACACCAGGAGTATGGGCGCCAGGGACCATGAGTGGGTTTCTTCTTCACCGCTCTGATATTTTCTATTTTGTACTTGGTATTTAGCCACCGACACCTCTTTAGCCGGCTGTTCTGGACATTAGTTTCCTTTACATAATTGTAGTTAAATCAGATTGCAGCTGACTATAGTTATGTACTATTGACTCTCGGTACTAGCTTATCATTTTGTATAGCTAGGCTCATGAATCATTTTGATAAAGCGTCGGGGACGCCTTACTGCTTTGTTTTATATGATCATTATTTACTGCTTCTTGTTTTGATTGATTGAGACATAGATGCTCTGTGAGACCAAAGGAGACTTGATTGGAGCATGCACCCCCTTGTCTTTTGACAGCCACGATCGCCGTATGACGTTTATATACCTCATATGGAGTAGCTGGCCTAGTCCGTCTCAGTATTCTGGTACTGGGGCATGACAGACTCGTTGGCTCCTTTGGTTTTCAGACTTTTGTTTGCTGATCGCATGACGGGGTTCTAATTCTACTGTGAGGTTGGGGGGTCTTCCTCTATGATGATAGTATCAATATCTTTGTCTGGGCTATGGGATGCTCCAAAGTGAGTGGATGGGCCGAATGCTCCTGCGTCGATAGCTTGTTGACAGCTGATAACTTGTTCTGGGCCGATGATGGCCAGGTGTTTAGCTAGGATGGATCGGTGTGTTTGGCTTTCCTGTTCCTCTGTTTCCTCTGTGCTGCTTGTGCATGCTGCGTGTTTGTTGTGCTCGGAGCACTCTTCGTTCCTTTGTGAGCTGTTGGAGGGGGAGGTGTTTTCCTTTTGGTTGGCCTGGGTAGCAATGTCTGTGGGTGTGGGGTTTCTCTCTTTGCCAGTGGTGGCAGTGTATGTGTGATCTTCGTCGGTGTGGGAGTTTTCTTGCTCCCCCAGGACGTCGAATCTGTTGTAGGTGTTAGCGGTGGTACTTTTTAGGGTGGAGGAATTACTACTCAGGTCAGCGGTTTTGATTGGTGAGTGAGTCGGCTGTGGGGTAGCTTCGAATCTGATGTAAGAGTTTTGGGAGGGTAGGAGGGAAGGGAGGGGTAATCTCTTATCCAGAACCTTATTGGGCTTGTGCGCCTTCGGGACCAAAGTCTGTTTCAATTCTGGGTGGGCTCTGTAGCAGTACTTGGTTAGATGCCCTATCTTGTTGCAGTGGTTGCAATATATAACATTGTTGTCGTATAAGATTGGTTGCGTGTGGATCTTGTTTCCTAGCTTGATGTTGATGGATTTGGGGAGTTCTTTGGAAATGTCAAGTTTCATGCAAACTTTGGCATAGTTGGCTCTGGTAAGGTTCTTTGTTTCCTCCGCCATGGCAACGTAAGTACCGAAGGAGTTGACAATCCTTTTCAGTACTGTTGGGATGAAACATATCAGAGGTGGATTGGGTAGAGTGACCCAAGCTGCCACTATGGGTGAGTCCTCTTTCGGATTGTGGTCCTGAGACCATCTAACAACTGACATGACTTTTGAGTCTATTTTGTTCGAGTCCCGGGTCTGGACTATCTTCTGGTCTGTCGACGAGGATAAGTGAAGAAGGATGTTTTTGGGGTCTAGAGGAGCAACTCTGTAGTCAGATGTAAGGCTCCATTTGGCAATTTTCTCCTGGACTCGAGCTAGCTTGGGGCAACCCGAGGGGAATCGTAACACAAAGGTGGACGAGAACCGCTCGTAAAGGGACGCCAGGTCTGAGGGGGAGAACGGTATCAATAATGCTTGCCCGTCAGCTGGGGTGGGGTAGATGATCTGGGGGAAAGGGACAACTGGGAGGATTGGTTTCTTTTTAGCAACCCGGTCCGGGCGGACCATGTCTGTGAAAGAGGTATGGCCCACCTGGGGGATCCCTTTAGTATGGGAGGGAGATCCCAGGAGGAGGCCGGCTAAGGAAGGCTGCTAAAGAGGGGGCAGCGAATGCTGGGGGGAGCAGGGCGATCTGGAGGCACAGGTGGAGGGGTAGGTGAAGGCGCTTGGGAGGAACAAGGGAGGAGGGCGCATAGAATGGGTGAAGGCGCATAGAAGGCGCTGGGGGGAGCTATGCGCAAGATGGGGTGGAGGAAGAGGGGGGCGCATGGCGGGTGATGCTGGAGGAGCTATGGAGGCGCATGGGGGGCAAAACAGAGGGCGTAGGGGTAGACTCGGAGGGGGGAGCTCCGGAAGAGGGGAGAAGTGGCAGGCGTATGGGGGAAGGCGCATAGTAGGGCAATGGAGGGGACCCATGGAGGGCGGCACATGAAAAGGCATCCGAGAGAAGGCACATGCGCCCGAGGGGGGCGCATAGCCGGGCGCAATGCAAGACTGCGTCGGTGCTCTGCGGGAACGGGTGGCAGAATGGCGGGAAAAAGAAGATTTTGAAATTGAAACGGGAAACGGGGGGAAGAACGAGGGAGAGAGGGCGAAAAGGCTGGTAGAGGGAGGGCTGTGACGGGGCGGAGAGGGGAGAGAAGACGGGGGCAGAGGGAAGGCGGAAGGAGGGGGGAGGGTGGGTCGACGACAGGCGAGGCCAAGACAGTAGAGTCGCCATGGCTGCGACGGCTGGGGGACCGACTCATACTAGGAGTAGTTGGTCTGGCGTCCAGGAAGGAGCGCCGGGTGCCATCGCGGAGGGGGGACGGTGGCCCGGGGAGACGTCCCATACGAGGAAAGACGGAGAGGAAAAGCTGGGGAAAAGGGCGGCGGCGGCGAGGGGCGGGCAACAACGGGGGCAGCGGAGGGGGATTGCGGTTAACGCCGGCAGGCGTACCCCCGGGGGGGACCACAGGAGAGGGGGGAGGGGGAGGCGCTGCCATTATCTAAGTTATATATATATATATATATATATTTGGCCCCTAAATGGGTCTACATGCAAAATATGGTTTCCTATTGGGTTTATGGGGGTCGGCCACATGGGGTGGCTTCCCATGGCATGGGACTCTCATGTGGGGGTTGGGTTTGGTTAATTTAGGATTTGGTTGGTTTGGGTATTGGGTAGTTAGTTAATTGCCCAACTAGAATCAAACCTAGGATGTTTACTATATATATAACCTTTCCTGAAACAAAAATAAATAAAATTTAATAAATATATATACATTTATTAGGCTCGACCCGAAGGCCCGCACCAACACTTGTATATCAGCATCTGGCCTGCACTCATATTTATTCCTCCACATGGAATTAAATATGCTTCTCTCTTTGCTCGAACCTGCTATATATGTATATATATTTTATATATATATATATATATATATATATATATATATATATATATATATAAAATATATTATATATATATATATATATATATATATATATATATATATATAAAATATATATATTATATATATATATATATATATATATATATATATATATATATATATATATATATATCAACATGAAGGTATTTGAGTGCTCTACAAGCCTACATAGGTTTTGGGTTTGGTTCGGATCCAGTTTTGGCTAGTTTGGTGCAATCGGGCCTCCTAAAATGTCAAAAGCTTCTAAAAACAATTAATTAAGCTAAAATATGGTTTAAGCCACGACTTGACTTATTATCATACAAGAGACTTAAATATGACTATGTCATCCCTACCATGGTTAATACGCTAGTCATGGCACACGATTACATAAGCCATTCCACAATTCGTAGTCAACATTCACATAAAAATTAACTATGACTAAGGCCCTTTTATTTAGTAAAAATAAAATTAAAAATAATTAAAAATCCAATAAAATATATTTACATAAATTAAAATTTTATTTAGTTTTTAGGGGTTTTAAAATCGATTCTTGGATATGCATCATGTTGGATATGCATCATGTTTTAATTTCGTCCTCTACTATCGCCATTAACCTCTATTTGGACTTCAAAATCGATTCTTGGATATGCATCATGTTTTAATTTCGTCCTCTACTATCGTTATTGTCCATGCTTAAAGATGGATCTACAGAACAAGCACACAACTCCCATGGACAGCCCACCAACTGAAGCCATGACTCGCATAGATGGGATATCGCAACCACTTGGGGGCCAACCCACTCAGAAGAGTGATCAGCCACATTCACACACCTTGAATCCGAAGGGATGATATTCACCACCTCTATAGTTCACTCCATAGACAATGTATGCTCCACCTCATCTTTAGTTTCCAACTCATCTGTCTTTTCGCCTGACTGATGGAAATCTAAGGACACAATCCATTATGCTCTATTGCAAGCTCAGTGGCAATAAACTGAGTTTATGAGGAAGAGTTTGCTAGCCGCACTAAATATGCCTCCACCACCAGTCCTAATATCACCACAAGCATAGGAGCCATGACCATATATGGGCAATATTTAGAATTTTACTCAGATGAACCCTAAAGGCTTTAAGGATACCGAAAGTCCACTAGAAGTCTCTTCATGGTTTATTTGTACCGAGAATTTGTTGAAGTGTCACAATTGCTAAAAAATATGTGGATGACTGCATTTGATCTCTTAACTGAGGACAATGCCCATTATTGGTGGAAAGCGTAGGAGAGACGATTGGATGCTAAGAAAACTTGGGAAGAGTTTTCTAAACTTTTCAATGAGAAATATTTTCCCACTAATGTTAAATATGCATTATATTATCAGTTCCTTTATCTCAAGCAAGGAAATATCATCATGGACGAGTATGATATGGAAATTAGCCGATTGAGCAGTGTAAAACCCCTAAATTTCTACTAATTTTTTTTATTAAATTTGGTAGTGATTTAAATTTTGTATTGTACGTCGCGTAGTCGTATTATACGTCGCGCACGAAATTTTATTTTTCGAAATTGCTCGACGAGTACGATTATGTGCGAGCGTACATATTTTTGAAAATATTATTTTTCTATTTTTATAGTTTCAAAAATAATATACATAATAATTATTTTGTTATCGTTCCAAAATTTCCAAGTTTGTTATTTTATTTATAAAGCCTTTCATTTCTCATAATTATTAATAATAAATAATATTTTTATTGTATGCTAGAAAAGCATAATTATGAGAACATCATTTGTACCTACATACATATTTAGTAATTATTTATTAGTTTATTTTAAATAATAATGTAATTTTTGAAATTAATATTATTAGTATTTTTGGAAAGCATATTTTGAATTTATTGTGACGATTTAAATCTTGCTTTTAATTTATGAATTTATTTAAATAGTAAAATATATTTGAAATTTGATTATCCCATTTGATTTTAAACTAAAATAATTTAATTTAAATTGGATTTTATTTGGATTTGGATTAGATTAATTTTAAATTAAATTGCAAACTATCTATTTTTGGGTTTAAACCAAATCCTAATCCTTATCTTAATGGAAATTTCCACATCCTATAAATAGGCAGGTACTCCTCCATAATTCCTCACACCCGTAAATTTCTCTCCACAAATATACGTGCATCGTGTCTGTGTCCATCCAAATTCTTATTCCATTAATTATACATATACATTTATCTCTCTCGTGTCGACAACCCCGACACAATACCAATCCCTAATTTCCTAATATCCAAATCCCTAGTTCCTAAACCCTAACCCTAATCCTAACCCCCAGCCTTCCACCACCATTGCCGACAACATCATTCCTCCGTCGCACCCAAAACCAAGTACCCGCCAGAGTACTCCTTCGACCAGCCTTCCCGACCCCGCTCCCCAAACTGACACCACCATCTTCTTCACCATCACCACCACCATGGTGATCCCCGGCCAAGACCACAACCATCATCACGGCCACCCTCACTGTCGGCACCACCGCCACCACCCCATGGCCGTGCCACCAATCCCGATCTGACCCGACCGCCCTCACCGTTTATCACCCCACGACAACCAAACCGCCATCCCGCGCCCAGGCGGTGATCTCCCGACACCACCACCGCAGTCGAGCTGTAGCGCTCCACCGAAACCAACAAACCAGAGAAAGAATAAATGCATAGAGAGAGAGAGAAAAACCTTCACCAAGCCGTCACCGCCGCCGTGTCTTCACCACGCCTACACCGGACCCGGCGCCCGCTTCCGATCTACCACCTCCGTCCGACAGCGTTGCCGCGCCCGTCCGCCAAACCCCGCATGAGCCGAGCTCCCTCCGACTTGGCCGGCGAGATCGCCACCCCGCTCACCCTTTCCTCCCTAACCCGTCTCCGCCGAGCTCTCCGCGCCTTCGGCGTCGCCCAGCACCGCGTGCCTCCCTCTCTGCTACGTGCGTCCTCTCTGACCCCCGCCGCCTGCTCCGCCGATGAAACCCCAAAACCCTTCGATCGTCGACCGCTTCCTCCGCCTGACTCAGCCCAACCCTCCGCTCGCCGTCCGGCCACTGAACCACCGCCTGAAACCCTCCCTCGAGTCTGCCGCTCCACGGAGCGCGCGCATCCGCGCCGCCCGTCGACGCCGACGAGCCCATCTTCCACTCGCAGCCCGCTCACCGCCCGCCGCTCGCCTGAGCTCCTTCTCCTCCGCCGTCGCCGCGCAGCCCGGTCGCCACCCGCCGAAAACCCTCTCTGGCCCAGTCTCCCCCGCTCGCTCCTCTCCTCTTCCCACTTCCTCACTTCTCTCTCTCTCCTCTGCCTCTTTTCCCATCTCTTTCGCTCTGGTTCTCCACTGTTGGATTTTTTTGTGTTTTTTTCTCTTTCTTTCATTTTCCGTAGAAGAGAAGACAGCTGTAATAGTTTATAATATTTGTTTTTGTTTTTGTTTTTGTTTTTTTTTGTTATTCTTATGTTCCTTTATACACCTTATTATTATCATTATTATTTTTCATTACTATTTTTACAGTTGACTGAGAGGAATGGTTAGTATTAGTAATTATTATTTTGTATGTAATATTAGTAATAACGATAGTACTGGTGAATTATTTTGTGAAATTTAAATATGACTCTTGGCCAAAAAAAATTTATTTTGACAAATTAGGCTTAAAAATATTATTGCTATATTTTCAAGCTATTTATTTGGCTTAGAAGCTAAAAGATTATTATATTTTTGTGTGATCTTTTAAACTAAGCTTCTGACCTGAAATATGTTATGTTATTTTTATAGTATGGTTGTAATATTTTCTACCTAAGTAAAATATAGTTTTGATATAAATTTTTACTTAACTTATGTATTTATCTAACAACTGTTTTTAGCTAATAAGAATATATTTTTGGGTATTATAAATAGCCATCTAACTTTAAGTATTTTACTATGAATATCTTTGACTCATGAAACTAGTTTTTAGCTATTACAAATATCTTTCAAAAATTTGTGTATATTATTATTTATTTATTTTTTTTCTAACTTTCTTCGATTTTTCTCCAACCCGTGACTAATCCCATTATTACTATTCCCTCGTAAATTTTGTCCCTCCTCCTATCGACCCAAACTAGTCTGACCGTCCTGGACACGATGGAACAACCCATGCCCCCACCCGAGGTCACCTTGCATAGTTGTTGCAACGAAGTCGCAGTTCATGCCACATTGATCATCGCAGCACACCAGGCGCCCTATCAGGCAAGACACCTTCCATTTGCTGTTTATTTATTTTAGCTCATATTTCATGCATTAGTATTATTTTCTTTATGCAAAATAAACTGTGATACATGGCTTAACCTGTTAGAACTTACTGTTCTTTATATTTTCTGCTATGTATTATTTTTCTTACACATTAAACCTAGATTTAAGGGACCACCTTTGTGTGTTGCATTCATGGCCTCGACACGTTGTACCACGATGTTGTGTGTCGCATATAGAACACGGAAGTACGTGATTGGCTGGCCACCAGTACGTACAAGCCATGCGATAGGTATAACCGCTAATAGAGGTTGCATACTTAGTTTGACTTATCGGTTATAGAGGTTTACTGTTGTGGATACAACAGAGTAGGCATTGGGCGGGGAGGACAATTCCTTAGCGTATGGGCTTCGATGCCCTTTCCCATGTGACCCGAATTCTCCGCTGGAGATACAGGGTTGATGACCCATGATTACTGACGGCCACTAACGATTCTGCGGAACGTCATGCTCTTACTGATGGGGCCTCTGGTGCCCAAGGTGGGACTATGCCAATCCTATTCAACCAGGGTCCATGCGTAGGAAGGATTGTTCTTAACTACATTTCACTTAGAATGGTTAGGCACCTTTATCCGTTAGGTACGAGTACTTTTGGTTTGGGTACTTGTATCTGACCGTGGCTTGGAACAATAACTTGTCGCGGACTAGTTTGTCACATCTTGTCCTTGTTTGGTTGTAGGTGTGACTTACTACTTCGATGAGAAGGTATTGAACCTTGTTGGGGTCCGAATACCATATTGGATTTTTAGCATAGGAAGATACGTCACCGTGAATTAGTTTACCATTTCCTGTACTTGTTTGGTTGGGGGGATGGTACGCTCGTTCAGTAGGTGCGTATTGGACCATGTTATAATTCGATTGACTTATTTATTTGAGCAATATTTATTCAGTTTATATGGCATGATATTATGTGTCTTGTTACGTCCCTCTGAGGACCTGGTTATCTCTCCAGGTGTGTGCTATTGTCTTTCGCAGGTGTTCTAGCCCTAGCCGTGACTATCCTATTTCTTCGAGGATGATTGCGCTTGGATCGTCTTCGCTTCGCTCGCCAAATTTATTTCTTTTCTTATGTATTTTTCCCTTTATTTGTTGGTAGTGGATTTGTCTCCGCCCAACATATTGTAACAAGACAATTCATTCTCTTTATACGATATCTTTTATTCATTTATTTGTGTGGATGAGATTAGTTATGGTTGTACTGCATTTTACAGCTTATGTATTTATACGAGGCTTCCATATATTGGAGTATACTTCGTATGAATACAGCTGGCATGTCTACGTTCCTAGTCCTACGTATTTTGGGACTGGGGCGTTACATGTTTTTGTGGTGGCCCATGCAGGTCAAGGTAAATTGTTTGGTTACTTTACCGTACCAAGCAAGCCTGCATATAGGATTAGAAGTCCGGGATCTCATCCACATACTTGACCTCTTACCTTGATTTTATCTACCGTTTGACTCACCAATTGCATCTTGCTTGCTTCCTTCCATCCCTATTCTTATCTTCCCTTCGTGCTTGCTAGAGATTGACCCTACTAGTTAATTGTCCCAAAACACCATTAGTTTAATTCTTTTAAGTTGGGTAGAATGCCCCACGACCTGACACCCCCTTGACCATTAAGGGAATACCAATAGTATTATCTAGACCATAGAGACTAGAGGAAGTTAACCCGTTTGGTCAACCAAGCCTTGGTCAATAAACCGTAGAATGATGTTTATAGGAATAAATAAGACTTAGATCCTTATGACTCTTAGACTATTCATATTTATTTTTATTCATCTACCATCGTGCCTATATTTTTACTATCTAAACTAATGATGCTAATGTAGCCTAGTTTTTGCAAGCTAAATTCTTTATCAAGCTTGTTCATGACGTATGTTATTGGATGCATCCACTAATGTATTGTCTACTCAGAACCGGTGCATGATGGTATGATCAACCAAGTGCACTTTGGTTCGCTTTTATTTATCGTTCTACGTGGATGGGGACATAGCTAAACTTGTCCTCTAGAGTCCCATCCACGACTGCCTTGACAACTCCTTTTGAAAATTTTTTCGGTCGTCCTTGAATCATGTATTCATATTCGATAACGCCTCCTTCGAACTCTATGTTGCTTCGCCCTTACCTATTTTAGGAGGACAAAAGCGTCATACTAGAACTTCCTCTAGCCTTCCTATCGAGTAGGACCATTATCACTTGATGTTGCTATATCTTCATCCTAAACTACTCGGCCCTATCAAAGACCCTCTAATCGCTTAATTTAAGTGAATCTATTTCGTTCTTTTAATCGTGCCCTCAACCTACACTCAAGAGACCATAACCTTAAGGTCTATAATTTATTTTTCTTGAACCCATACTATTCCTTATAGCGCATTATCTTAACCATTTTCCTTCTTGCGTAAATCCATGATTATCTTCGCCATTATTGAAATCACGACTCTAATACATGTTTTCATTAAACGTCGTTTCCTTGTGTCGCTCAATGATTTGACTATACTTTCTTATCGATATAACCTTGTACTTTCCCACCCCCTACAAATTCTTAATTTCGAGGACGAAATTCTTTTAAGTTGGGTAGGATGTAAAACCCCTAAATTTCTACTAATTTTTTATTAAATTTGGTACTGATTTAAATTTTGTATTGTACGTCGCGTAGTCGTATTATACATCACGCACGAAATTTTATTTTTCGAAATTGCTCGACGAGTGCGATTATGTGCGAGCGTACATATTTTTAAAAATATTATTTTTCGACTTTTATAGTTTCAAAAATAATATACATAATAATTATTTTGTTATCGTTCCAAAATTTCCAAGTTTGTTATTTTATTTATAAAGCCTTTCATTTCTCACAATTATTAATAATAAATAATATTTTTATTGTATGCTAGAAAAGTATAATTATGAGAACATCATTTGTACCTACATTCATATTTAGTAATTATTTATTAGTTTATTTTAAATAATAATGTAATTTTTGAAATTAATATTATTAGTATTTTTGGAAAGCATATTTTGAATTTATTGTGACGATTTAAATCTTGCTTTAAATTTATGAATTTATTTAAATAGTAAAATATATTTGAAATTTGATTATCCCATTTGATTTTAAACTAAAATAATTTAATTTAAATTGGATTTTATTTGGATTTGGATTAGATTAATTTTAAATTAAATTGCGAACTATCTATTTTTGGGTTTAAACCAAATCCTAATCATTATCTTAATGGGAATTCCTACATCCTATAAATAGGTAGGTACTCCTCCATAATTCTTCACACCCGCAAATTTCTCTTCACAAATATACGTGCATCGTGTCTGTGTCCATCCAAATTCTTATTCCATTAATTATATATATACATTTATCTCTCTCGTGTCGACAACCCCGACACAATACTAATCCCCAATTTCCTAATATCCAAATCCCTAGTTCCTAAACCCTAACCCTAATCCTAACCCCCAGCCTTTCACCACCGTCGCCGACAACATCATTCCTCGGTCGCACCCAAAACCAAGTACCCGTCAGAGTTCTCCCTCGACCAGCCTTCCCAACCCCGCTCCCCAAACTGACACCACCATCTTCTACACCATCACCACCACTACGGTGATCCCCAGCCAAGACCACAGCCATCATCACGGCCACCCTCACTGTCGGTACCACCGCCACCACCCCATGGCCGTGCCACCAATCCCGATCAGACCCAACCGCCCTCACCGTTTATCACCCCACGATAACCAAACCGCCATCCCGCGCCCAGGCGGTGATCTTCCGACACCACCATCGCGGTCGAGCTGTAGCGCTCCACCGAAACCAATAAACCAGAGAAAGAATAAATGCATAGAGAGAGAGGAAAACCTTCACCAAGCCGTCACCGCTGCCTCGTCTTCACCACGCCTACACCGGACCCGACGCCCGCTTCCGATCTGCCACCTCCGTCCGACAGCGTTGTCGCGCCCGTCCGCCAAACCCCGCATGAGCCGAGCTTCCTCCGACTTGGCCGGCGAGATCGCCACCCCGCTCCTCCCTTTCCTTCCTAACCCGTCTCCGCCGAGCTCTCTGCGCCTCCGGCGCCGCCCAGCACCGCGTACCTCCCTCTCTGCTACGCGCGTCCTCTCTGACCCCCTCCGTCTGCTCCGCCGATGAAACCCCCAAAACCCTCCGATCGCCGACCGCTTCCTCCGCCTGACTCATCCCAACCCTCCGTTCGCCGTCCGGCCACTGAACCACAGCCTGAAACCCTCCCTCGAGTCCGTCGCTCCACGGAGCGCGTGCATCCGTGCCGCCCGTCGACGCCGGCGAGCCCATCCTCCACTCGCAGCCCGCTCACTGCCCGCCGCTCGCCTGAGCTCCTTCTCCTCCGCCGTCGCTGCGCAGCTCGGTCGCCGCCCGCCGAAAACCCTCTCTGGCCCAGTCTCCCCCGCTCTCTCCTCTCCTCTTCCCACTTACTCACTTCTCTCTCTCTCCCCCGCCTCTTTTCCCATTTCTCTCGCTCTGGTTCTCCACTGTTGGATTTTTGTGTGTGTTTTTTTCTCTTTCTTTCATTTTCCTTAGAAGAGAAGACAGCTGTAATAGTTTATAATATTTGTTTTTGTTTTTTTTGTTATTCTTATGTTCCTTTATACACCTTATTATTATCATTATTATTTTTCATTACTATTTTTACAGTTGACTGAGAGTAATGGTTAGTATTAGTAATTATTATTTTGTATGTAATATCAGTAATAACAATAGTACTGGTGAATTATTTTGTGAAATTCAAATATGACTCTTGGCCAAAAAAAATTTATTTTGACAAATTAGGCTTAAAAATATTATTGCTATATTTTCAAGCTATTTATTTGGCTTAGAAGCTAAAAGATTATTATATTTTTGTGTGATCTTTTAAACTAAGCTTTTGACCTGAAATATGTTATGTTATTTTTATAGTATGGTTGTAATATTTTCTACCTAAGTAAAATATAGTTTTGATATAAATTTTTACTTAACTTATGTATTTATCTAACAACTATTTTTAGCTAATAAGAATATATTTTCGAGTATTATAAATAGCCATCTAACTTTAAGTATTTTACTATGAATATCTTTGACTCATGAAACTAGTTTTTAGCTATTACAAATATCTTTCAAAAATTTGTGTATTTTTTTTTCCAACTTTCTTCGATTTTTCTCCAACCCGTGACTAATCCCATTATTACTATTCCCTCGCAAATTTTGTCCTTCCTCCTATCGACCCTAACTAGTCTGACCGTCCTGGACACGATGGAACAACCCATGCCCCTACCCGAGGTCACCTTGCATAGTTGTTGCACCGAAGTCGCAGTTCGTGCCACATTGATCATCGCAGCACACCAGGCGCCCTATCAGGCAAGACACCTTGCCATTTGCTGTTTATTTATTTTAGCTCATATTTCATGCATTAGTATTATTTTCTTTATGCAAAATAAACTGTGATATATGGCTTAACCTGTTAGAACTTACTGTTCTTTATATTTCCTGCTATGTATTATTTTTCTTACACATTAAACCTAGATTTAAGGGACCACCTTTGTGTGTTGCATTCATGGCCTCGACACGTTGTACTACGAAGTTGTGTGTCGCATGTAGAACACGGAAGTGCATGATTTGCTAGCCACCAGTACGTACAAGCCGTGCGATAGGAATAACCGCTAATAGAGGTTGCATGCTTAGTTTGACTTAGCGGTTATAGAGGTTTACTGTTCTAGATACAACAGAGTAGGCATTGGACGGGAAGGACAATTCCTTAGCGTATGGGCTTCGATGCACTTTCCCATGTGACCCGGATTCTTCGCTGGAGATACGGGGTTGATGACCCATGGTTACTGACAGCCACTGACGATTCTGCGAAACGTCATGCTCTTACTGATGGGGCCTCTGGTGCCCAAGGGGGGACTATGCCGATCCTATTCAGCCAGGGTCCATGCGTAGGAAGGATTGTTCTTAACTACATTTTACTTAGAACAGTTAGGCACCTTTATCCGTTAGGTACGAGTACTTTTGGTTTGGGTACTTGTATCTGACCGTGGCTTGGAAAATAACTTTTTGCGGACTAGTTTGTCACATCTTATCCTTGTTTGGTTGTAGGTATGACTTACTACTTCGATGAGAAGGTATTGAACCTTGTTGGGGTCCGGATACCATATTGGATTTTTAGCATGGGAAGATACATCACCGTGAATTAGTTTACCATCTCCTGTCCTTGTTTGGTTGGGGGGATGGTACGCTCGTTCAGTAGGTGCATATTGGACCAAGTTATAATTCGATTGACTTATTTATTTGAGCAATATTTATTTAGTTTATATGGCATGATATTATGTGTCTTGTTACGTCCCTCTGAGGACCTGGTTATCTCTCCAGGTGTGTGCTATTATCTTTCGCAGGTGTTCTAGCTCTAGCCGTGACTATC